>JAPYYW010002640.1:0-19086 GCA_030522545.1 Cremastinae sp. A BG-2022a
GAGCGCGGAGCGTCCGCTTAGTGGGGGTACCATATATATAGACAAAAATCTTCCCCTTGGGGGCTTTACCGTTCTTATTGAGAGGTCGTACTGTATTATTGATTTTTGTAAAGTAAAACAATATATATTTATTTTAAAAAAAATATATTAATTTTTTACTTCACAAAATAAATGGATATTTTTTAAAATAAATAGACATTTAATGAGTAAATGGATATTTGATAAATAAATTATTTTTTTAGACTCGCCTCTTCGTCTGGTCTCGAACTGATCGGCACAGTTTGATCCCCGGTATTTATCGATTGACTGGTCACACTTTCAGCGTCGACCAAATCATCCAATTTCACTTTTTCTGCCATAAAATTAAAAGAATGTTCACTATTGGTAATTATTTTATTTTTGTTTCTAATTGGAAAAATAATGATTTTTTTTTCTTTGAAACTCACTCGTGCAAACAAAAACTTCAGATGAGACTTGCTGGGGTTTCGTTACTTTGGACGATCGTGTCCAGAGTACTCGTGGCTTTGGTCTGCAGTGAGCTGTAAAGCAAGTGGCGTTTGGATGGCGAAATTCGCTCATAGGACACCAAATTTTAACGCCGTTCTCCAATCGAAGATTCGTCTTGAAATCTATGTCCTTCAAATGATTGCACAGTGGCGCGAAAAGATACACGAAGAGCTAAAAAATAGACAAATTATGTCATTAAATGATTTTCAACTCCAAGATACTTGTAGAACTTTTATTTTTATTTTTTGATAATTATTTTATATCATTTTGATAAAAATAATTTATCGTATCGTTTTATCGTATTTTAATTCTTTCAATGTATCTAAATTCCACGATTATTTTTTGTCATACAAAATAACATTTCATATTTCTAAAAAAAATCCTCAGGACACCTACCCATTTTTTTAGAGTGTTTCATAAAAAATAAAGTTTTTAAAAAATTACGTGCTACTAAAAAAATGGAACGATAGTCCAGTAAATCTATCATTTAATATTTGAGATAATTATAGAGTTCAAGTTTAGTAATTTACCCATTTAAAAATGTGTTCAAAATTAGTTTAAAATCAATAATATTAACCTGAAAACATTTTTAAGAAAAGTATTTAAAAATTTACGATACCACAATTTTTTCCAAATCTTGAGAATCTGACGTCAAGATTTGGAGAAAAAATAGATTGTGGTGCACTGAAAACCAAATTTATTTAAGCTAACAAAATTTTTATTCAAATACGTTCAACGAAATTGTTTTGCAATATCAATAAATTTTTTATGGCTTTGACTGGAGTCGAATTATTTCAAATAAAGAAGTGTCATATCAATTATTATCAATTAATTTTTTTTTCAACTAAATCTGTTTTTAGTGTGAAAATTGTTAGTGTATTCGAAGCAACTATATGAATTATGGCAAAGTTATTCACACAGGAAAAAATGTAACTCTTTTAAAGACGAGTACAAGTAACAAAAATCTAATAACAATAGCCTTTTTTATGTTTATTTTACGATTATCAATAATATTTTACAAAAATTCGTAAATTTTTTCTCTCTCTAAATCGAACTAATGTAAGAATGTATGAGACAAATAATCCCAGCAAAAAGTACATTCTTGTCGTTAAATTCGTAGTATCGAGACTCTGGTTTATGCTAGAAAGTTGCTAATTTTTTGAAGAATCGTTGCTACTTTATTAAAAAGTTAATCAAAAATTCGTTTAGCTGTCTAATCGTTAATTATTTAAAAAATTCTATTCTTTAGAAATATGTTGAGCATTCCGCCATAAGAACCCGTGTTAAAATTGCATATTTTAAAATTAAATTATTCACTCAAACGATCGATGACCTATACAAATGTTTTTTTTTTCTTTCTGTACAGTTTTATTAACTCTACAACATATATTTTTTAAAGATTTTTATCTAATAACTTCCACCACAGCACGACATTTGGCACAAAATTTTTTCATATGCTTGACAACAAATTATAAATAAATAATAAAATTTTTATATCTTTTAAAATATCGCTCATACGTCCTTAAAAAAATTCAATTCTGTCAAAGTTGTCGATTAAAATGTTGCAAGAAAATAATGAAATAACTCACGGTGATCGTAGGAATGGAAAACAGGTAATAAAATGGATTCGACGAGGATCCAGCCTGGGAATCCGTCTCGGCGCATTCCTCAGCAGCGTCGAGTAAGAACCAGTGCAAAATGTACAGAAGCGTCGTCTCCATGGGCCCCAGATTTTGAAGATCTTTCCTTCAATGCCAAACAAAATAGTCTCGTTACGTGAATATATTCGACACGAAAAAAAAATAAAAATAAAAAACAAAACGAAAAGCAAAAAAAAATTTTTTTAAATGGAAAAATAGGTGCTCACTTGTTGTGCAGAAGATTCGCAGCTGAATGAAGAACATAAGGAAGGGCTGTTTGGATCAAATGCCACCGTGGCACTGTGCCCAAAATCTCTGTCAAAGAGGGTGTCAGCTCATTGTGAAGACTCTGTACCAAAACCTTCTCGAACGACTGTTGTCACGTACCCAGAAACAAGTGTGGAAAAAAAAGAGAAACTTGTCATTATCGATAAACGATATCCACGATTGTTCGAAAACTTCTATCGTTATCTCTCTTTCTGCCCACATTGAGAAACGAAAATTAGTCTCATCTTGTCGAAAATCGATTGAAATAACGAGAAAACATCATTTTTTTATAACTTCGAATTATGTACAATAATTAGTTTTTAATTTTTTTTTAATTAACTAAAAAAACTGTTTTCAATAGAGAATCCTTCGAAAATCATTATTCATTTCTGTTTTTTTTTACTCAACTTTTGATACTTACAATTTAAAAAAAGGACTTGAATGGAGATAAATGGAAAAATACTGTAATTTTACGTAGCTCTGTACACAAAAAAAATTAAACTAATTTCTACTGTCAAGAATAAAACAAAAATGAAATTCATCTTGCTCTGTTCACAAAAAAATGTAAACTAATTTCTTATCTCAACAATTAAACAAAAAATAAAAGAAACAATTTTTTAATAATTCATTATTAATATTTTTAGATATTTTTTAAAAAATCATTAATTTATGGTCTTTTTTTAAATACATACCGTACTAGCTTCTTTCATTTCCTAAAAAAATTTCGTTGGAGCAGCGTGCGAATAAGTTCGTCGAATTAATTTTAATTACTGTGACTTTCAATTGAGTTACAAAGTTTTGTTCGCATCAAGTTTAAACGGAAGTTGAAGCACGAGTTACTTACGTGATGGCCCGGTGCATGTTGACAGAACTTTATGTACCGAGCGAACGTGTTCATGAAAATAAATTGAATTCGACGAATTAATTTGATTGTGGAAAAAAATGAGGTAAAGTTGATAAATAATTTTATTAAGAAACTTACGGTGCACGAGGCCTCGTGGAGCTTTCCCAGCTTGGCCCTGGTGAAGGGGCTGCAAAAATTCAATTCTTTATTTTCTTGGTATCAAAATGAATTTTGTGAAAAAAAAAATAATTTTAATATATGAAGTGTATGTATTTTTTTTTATTTCTTCAAATTGTAGTTAACTAAACTTTACTTATTGAGTTCATTTGAATTATTTAAAGTTTATTTACTAAATTAATTTAAATTAATTGAAATTTATTTATTACTTCAAGTTTATTTAATAAGTTCTTTTAAATTAATTATTTATTACTTTGAGTTTATTTAATAAATTAATTTGAGTTAATTATTTATTATTTTAAGTTTATTTATTAAGTTAATATTAACTAATTAAAGTTGATTAAGAAATTGCAGTTTGTTTATTAAATATGTGCATTAAAGTATGGAAATTTCCGTAAAAAATATTGAATATTTTCTCGAAATGTCATTCATTTTACAAAAATTGGAAAAAACTGACCGTAGCTGTCTCCAGAGGTAAAGCTGTATTGGAATGGGAAGAGCTTGATCCTGCAAGCTCCCGTCGACTGATCGACGCTTGTCCATCTTGGAGAATTATAAAAACTGCAAAAAAAATGTCGAGCATTCGCCTAAACTCGTAAATAAATTGAAAAAAAAAATTTCCATCGATTTGCTCACGTCATAGATTTTAGTAAATCTCGCTCAGACTCAATTCTGTTGGAGGATGAATCACTCGTTTGTCATGCCCGATCCTTCTTTTTTTTTTCTTCTACTCGGTGCACAGGTGCGTCACGTAATTCACGAGGCACGCCAAAGGCAACAAAATCGAGCCGACTTTCCTGTGAAACATCGATTGCACTAATTAAAAAAAACTGTTCTCCAAGAGCTTTTATGGAAAAAAAGCTCTCACTGCAATTTTATTAAAATTCATATAAATTTAGACACTTCGAAACAGTAGAACCGAAGGTCATTAAATTCATGTAAAATACACGTTTTACATGTTTATACACATAAAATACATGTTTTACACATTTTAAATATAGTTTAACATACAAAACATGTATTTGTAAATGTAAAATACATGTATAATATAAATGTAAATATATATGTGTGAAATACATGTTTTACGTATAAATTACATGTTTTACATGTTTCAAATGTAAAATAGATGTTTAACATGTATTTTAACATATAAAACATGTATTTTCAAATGGAAAATACATGTATAATATAAACGTAAATATATGTGTGAAATACATGTTATAAATGTACTATTAAGAAAAGTAAGTATTTCAAAATAAATTGGAGAAATTTCAATTTTTTATTTTTATCATAAATTTGACATTTTTTTCCTGTTATTTCTAACGTCAATTAAAAGTGCAAACTTACTCTTTAAACAATATTGACATATTGTATTGTTTGGACAATTATAAAAATGAAAACATTTAGTGAAACCTTTTCAAACTTGAAACTTTTTGTCAACACGACACATCAAACATGTGATATAAATTTGACAGTGTTTTCACCATTTTTTGTTAACATGTAGAGTAAAAAAATGAATTTCCCATAAGAAACAATTTTAAGAATTCAAACTCTGACAACTCTAAAACTGTTTAATGAATTTATGTCAAATTTAACACAACAATTTTGTTTTTGTTACTTATTTACAGTACAGTCTATTGTCATGATTTCTCTCAGTTTTAGTACAAGTACCTGCATTATCAACTGATGTCTAAAGTATATTAAAAGTCATTCCTTGTAAAATGTCACAAGGTCGATTCAATTTCAATGCCAACTGTTGGAATGTATTTTTTTTTCGGTTTGCCCTTTATGAAAAAATGCTCTATACAAGATGCGCTTGGTTTCAACGACGAATTCATTAGTGAAAATGAAAAAAAAGCATTTTCATTATCACGGGAATTACTGTTACAGCATAAATAATTTAATATTAATTTTATATTAATTTTATATTAAATTATATCTCGAGATGAGAGTAAAATTTATCGAGCAATTTTTTTGTAATAGCAATTTTTTAGTAATTTTTATCGAATGAAAATTGCTTTAATTCCAGCTCTAATTGTTGTCAAGTAATCAGTATTTGTATTCATTCAATTCATATTCGATTTCACTTTACAGCAACATCTTTATTATCCAATCATTTAATCGATGTCTGTACAATTTTATTCCATTTCACCGATTTTTTATTTTTCCCGAAACACTTTTTTTAAAGAATCACCACCACTTTGTTAATTTTTATTCTAACAAAATACCAAATATGTGAAAAATGATGAAAATTGTCGACTTTTGAACTTGATGTCATAAAAAAGAAGAGTTTTCGAATACAGATCTTAGACTTTTTCACTATTTCTTCGCAACGACGTTTATAAAATTTTACAGCAACTCGCCAGCTCGTAATTTACCATTTCTACTGGTAAGTAGAACAGGTACAAAAAATGTCGATGTCATAAAAAACAAGAGTTTTCGGATACAGTTCCACTTGATATTAACAAAAATCAACTTAGACTTTTCCACTATTTCTTCGCAACGACATTTATAAAATTTGACAGCAACTCGCCAGCTCGTATTTTGCCATTTCTACTGGTAAGTAGAACAGGTACAGAAAAAATTTTGTAAGACGACGTTTAAAAATTCACCACAGGAAAAATAACACGTCAAGGAATCATATTGAAAAATCCTAATCATTCTTAAAATTTGTATATATTTGTATATTTGTATATAAATTAATTATTGATTATTTAAAAAAAACCGACTGACTTTTCCACTGTTCTTTCGCAATGGTCAAACATTCTGTCAGCACCTAGCAAGCTAAAATTTCACAATTCGTACAAAAAGTAGGAAATGGAGAAAAGAATATTAATAAACGTTTAGAAATGTTCTTTAAAGGAAAACGTCACTTAAAAAATTATACAAAAAATTGATCAAATGAAATCGACTTTGAAACTTCATTATAAACAGGTAATTTATTTAAAAACTATCAACTTAGATTTTTCCATTATTCTTTCACAACAAAGTTTAAAAATTTTGTTAGTAGCTCATCGCAATCTCGAATTTTGTAACTTGTTCAGGAAAGTTTATAAAAAAAGACAAGTTTTTAAATTAATCACCACAAAGGAGAAATGTCACTTTAAATAATTACATCAAAAAAAATTTCATATTTCTTGATATTTCACTACGAACAGGTGATAATGAAAAAAACTACCAACTTAGACTCTTCCATTTCTCTTTCGTAACATTAAAAAATAATGTCATCAGCCCGCAATCTCGAATTTCACAATTTGTACAGAAAAGAAGGAAACTTTTACAAATTCATTGTCACATAAGAAACGTCACTTAAAAAAATTATACAAAAAAAATTCCCATCATCCTCGAAGTTTTACTATAAATAAATACTTTATAAAAAATATATATATATGAACTTGGACTTTTCTATTATTTTTTCGTAATATTAAAATATATTTTGTTATTAAATCTTAATCTCGAATTTCACAACTTGTACAAAGAAGTAGAAAAAAAAGAAAAGCTTACAAATTTATTGCCACAGAAGAAACGTCACTTAAAAAAATTATATAAATAAATTCCCATCATCCTCGTAGTTTTACTATATATGCATGTTTTATAAAAAAAATATATTTCAACTTGAACTTTTCCATTATTTTTTTGTAACATTAAAAAATATTGTTATCAATTCGCAATCTCGAATTTCACAACTTGTACAAAAAAGTAAAAAAGAAAGAAAAGCTTACAAATTTATTGCCACAGAAGAAACGTCACTTTAAAAAAATTATATAAACAAATTCCAATCATCCACGTAGTTTTACTATATATACATTACACATACTTTATAAATAAACCATATATCAACTTGGACTTTTCCATTATTTTTTCGTAATATTAAAAAATATTGTTATCAACTCGCAATCTCGAAAACCACAATATGTACAGAAAAGAATAAAAGAAGGAAAAGTTTAAAAATTCATCACCACAGAATCCATCGCCGCAATTTTACCAAAAAAATTCCAATCATCCCCAAAATTACCCAACAAACAGTTACTTCATAAACAAAAACCACGCCATAAGACTTTCTCAATATTCTCCCATTAAAAAAAAAATAAAGAAAATAACAAATCAGTAGCTCACAAGTTCATTTTTCGCGATTCCAGCGTACCACCGAGAGACGAAAAAAAAAGGAAAAAAAAAACAATGTAGTTCCGAGCAGGGTCGAGTCGGACGAAATTCGTTTTCGAGTCGGCAGAGAGCGATCCGTGAACGCGATCGGGACCGAGCAGCGAAGACGACGAGACGACGACGACGGGGAGGAAGGAAGAGGCGGAAAAAAAAGCGTGAACAATGGGCAAGGGTTTAAAACCGGATGAAGAAAAGATAATCGAGAGGCTGTGGACGAAATCACGTGTCGAGTACTCGGCCTAGTGGCACACTTCCGGATATTCGTGGAGTGCTCGTCGCGAGAGGGTTAAAACCGTGAGAGATTGCGAGGGAGGGAGGAAGGGAGAAAGGAAGGGAGGGAGAGAAATGGAGAAATATGGAGAGAAAGAAGGCACGAGGGATGATTCGCGTCGTGAGAAGAACTCGCGCGATTCCACGGCTCTTGGTCGATGCAGCACGAAGGGTGCGAGGGTAAAACCTAAACTGAGAGAGAAGCAAACTTCGAAGAGCGAAAAGCTATACCGGAGCCGGAATGCGCGCGCGACTATCATTTTCTCTCTCTCTCTCTCTCTCTCTCTCTCTCTCTCTCTTTTCGCCTCAGTCTCCCTCTGGTTTCCTCCCCGTCGCGCGCGTGTCCGTGGAATTCGCCGAGTCGTTCATCGATCAGGGAATCTGCTCGCTGGACCATCCCCGTTCTCCCACTAAAAAGCTCCGCCGACGCTCTCTCAAGCCTCGCAAGCTCCCGAGAGGAACGCGCGCCCGCGCAGATAACACACCCCGTTTTCCACGATTGTTCTCTTTTTTTCTTCCTCACACTTGCAGAATTGTCTTTTCTTCCCCCCCCCCCCAAGCGAGAATATTCTATGTCAGGTACGCGGGAAATTTTTTTTTTTTATTTTGTTATTAAAATATGAGCAATTCCGGATCAATTCAGCAACGATTTGACGATGACTCCTTTGATTTTTTTTTATAATTTTTTTTTAATGCAGTAAGGAGCATTAAGGGATCATGACACAGTGTGAAATTTTCAAAAAATCGTTTTTTTTTGCATTATTGGATAGTATACACTGTTATAAATATTTTATAAATATCTCAAATTTTTTAATCGAAATTCGAGTTATTTTGGTCACTACAGCATTTCTTATAGAGAAAGAGAGAGAAAGAGAAGGAAAAGATGATGAATATTCTTAAAATTTAGCATAACTCTTTATTACACTTCAAAGAAGCTTTCCTTAGTTTTTAAATAAATTGATGAGATTTTTTTTTCCATAATTTTCATACGTATGTAGCAAGTACAGAATACCTTGAATGACCTTGAATTTTGAGTACGTTGTTCGTAAAACAATCTGTAACAACTGTTCTTAATAAACTTAAGCTCAAAAATCACGTGTGGTATGGAGATAAATTGAGATATAAACTTTTAATTTGACTGATCGGTAGAAACTACCTTAAGGTGATGTGAAATACCCAATTTCGAATGATTTTTCGGACAAACCCCACGCTCATATTTTTCAAGCAAATTCAGTGAAATTTGAATATGTTATGCAATATACACTATATTAGTGAATGACGTTCTTGGAATTTCAAAATTTTTTTTGGTTTTTTTTTAATTTTTTGAAATTTCAAGAGTGTCACGCCCTACTATAGCGTACACTGCATAAAATATTCAAATTCCAGTTCATTTGCTTGAAAAAAAAACGGCGTGGGGTTTGTCCGAAAATTTACTCAAAATTGGATGTTTCACATCACCTTCCGGTAGTTCTATATAGGTACAGTCCAATCAAAAGTTTTTATTTCAATTTATCTCCATTCCATGTCGTTTTAGAACTTAAGTTTGTTAAGAAAAATTGTTGCAAATTATTTCAAAAACAACATACTCAAAATTCAAGGTCATCCAAGATGACTTGAACTTGCTACGTACGTATGAAAATTAAAAAATCATAATCTTAGGATTTTTTTTAAACTAACGAAAGCTTCTTTAAAGTATAATAAAGAGCTGTACAAAATTTTAAGGAGGTTCACCATCTAGATTTCAAGATATTTAGGATTGAAAATGGCAATATTTAACACGGGCTCTTATGGGAGAGCACTGAAAATTGGGATTATTTTTAACAATAAGTATCTCAATTTCTACGTGGTAAAACCTCTTAAAATTTGGTACGCATATGTGTAACGTATCGGAGAATGACTGTACCAATTTTCAACAAATTCCTAAATAATCGATAAAACTATAGAACTATACCTTAAAGTAGTTCGGCCGTCATATGAGTAGTCAAGTTGACAATTAATTTATATTGATTAAATTTAAGTCTAAATTATTAATAAAATTAATAAAAACTTGAATGAAAAATATTTTTATCACGTGAATATACTAAAATGCTTCAAAAATTGTATCAGCTGTTACCTATACAGTGCAATGTAATGTCTGCCATCCGCTTTCGAAACGTCAAAAACAAAAGTTTTTTAATGTTTTCTTTTTTAAAAGCACGGTAAGGTAATGTTTTCTTGAAATAAACAGAATCTGTCATCATTTTTCTGTATGACAGAAACTTTTCTGAAACTCAATCACCGATTATTTTTTTACAGTTTACATTATTGTGAGTTATTCCATAAGGTACTGTGTTAAAATCAAAATTTTAAAATGAAATAATTCAAAATTTAGCCCGACAAGAGGCCCCGAAAATGTGATTATTATAATCCGGGGACTTCGAACTATCATTAACTGCTTTAAGCTCAAAAACCACATGGTATGGGGATAAATTGAAATAAAAATTTTGTATTTGACTGTACCTATAGAACCTTAATGAAAAAAAATAGAAAAATTCTTGAACTGACCTTGAGTAAGATACCGACTTGTACATTCGAATATTGATTTTAGCCGGAGGTTGAATTGTTGTATAGGTCTATTATTTGGCGTTTCGCGCCTCATCCTCGTGAGTGGAGGAACGATCGGCGCTTTTCAAAATGGTCCGAAGGTCTTGAACGGTCATGTCGAGCTCGAAGGTAATCTCGTCGTCATGGGTGCTGATCAGTCCTTGAGCCTTGTCACCAGCCACCTGAGGATTGATCTCGATGCAGACCTCCGTGGTCGCTCCTGTCTCCTCCGCGACTCTCCTCGCCTCGTTCCTCACAGCTTTGCAAATGTCAGACCACAATTCCCTCTGGCTCGGATTTAACGCAGTCACCAGCCTCTCGAAGCTCCCCCAATTCATATTCTCTTTGCTCTCTATTATTTTTCGATACATTGAAAAAACCTAAAAACAAATTTTTCTATACTTGTATGTAACTAATTAACAAAAAGCAATAGAAAAAATGTCTTAATATTGTCATTATACTCTGAGAAAAGAAGCAGGTTGGATTAAATTATATTGGATTATATAAAATTAAAGAAAAAATTGTTTAGTTAAGGATGTGTGGGACAGACAATCCAAAAGTAAATTCTTCATGTTAAATAATTATATACAATCTAGACTCTGGCTTTTGCTAAAAACTTTCCAATTTTTTGAGTTTTATTTTGAATATCAATTAGTAACTTGAGCATATTTTAACAATAGTTTAGCTTGAAACCTCAGTTTTTTTCACTCGTTTCACTTATTTTTAGTCCCTTGTCAAGTATTTGGTGTAAATTTGCTGTGTCTACTATAAATAAAAAATAAAAAAAATGTGGGACAAAATGCCCACCCCCTCACCCAAAAAAAAAATTTTTATGCGAGTTTTTTTACTCGTATCATATTTTTGAGTTATTTTTGCTATGTATTTAGTATAAAAATAATGTACTAACAGTTGATGATAAAAATTTGGAGCAAAACGGACCTTTTAGAAACTTGAATCAAATTTTCTTGTTATTTTTCTACTCAATACCATTTCTACTTGATAGAATTTTTAAAAGCCCATTTTGCTCGAAAAAAATATGTGTAGATTTTTAAAAATCTAGTGAGCCAATTTTACCCCCAAACACTTTGTGCATTCAAAATTCTAGGGGCTCATTTTACACCCAAATATTTTTAGTTTTTGGAAATTTCAGGTGGCCCATTTTGCCCTCAGGGTTCCATTTTGACCCCCTTCCCTTACTTTATTGAATTTCTATACCTTCGACGCCGCAACGGCTGCCAAACTGTCATGGCTGACAACGTCATCAATCGAATCTTCATCGTAAAAGATCTGTCGCTCGAATACTTCAGAATTTCCAACCAAAGCATTTTTTAAATTAACAGACCCAGTTGATACTGCATGGACATTCGATGTCGTATTTTTTTCAACTCCCGAATTTTCCAATTTATTTAAAAAAATTATGGGAACTTGATTTTCCTCGTATTTTTCCTCATTCTGTTGTACCGAATCTTTTGAATCTTGTCCCAATATTTTCAGACTTTTCGCCTTAGAACAAAGTTCTTTGGAATCCTTTATTTTCGAACAATCCTCTATGGTCTCAGATGTCAAAATTTTCGAAGTTTTACAATAATTTTCAATTTGATCGTCAATCTCTGATTTTTCGTCTTTTACGACCACAGTGGGATTTTTCGCTGATCGAACGGGAACGGGTTTCGCATTAAAAATTTTTCTTCTCTCTGTACTCGGTAATATCTTGGACAGATCTTTGCATTCGATTCGGTCTTTTGATTTTTCACGAGAAACAATTTCAGGTGAATTTTTGTCTTTCGTTCTTTTTTTCAGCCTCGGATTTTTCGATCTGATCCACTGGTGAATCAAATTCTCAGCTGACGAGGAACTCGACGTGTTGATCGCGTTGAAACCAAATTCTTTTTCGCTCGGTGGACAAAAACCGAAGTTTTGTCGCGACGCGGCCAAACCGCCGACGAAAACGTCCCTATTTTTTTCCCTCGATTTTGATCTGGCGTCATCGAGGGCGAGAAAATTCGAATCCCGATAAAAATCGACGTCGCGACTCCCGTGAAAATCGAAACAAGGTTTTCGCTCGATTTTTGGCTCCGGAAAAACCGGGCTCTTCAGAATTTTCGTTTTATCGGAAAACGCTTGAGATTTTTCGTCCTCCAGTTCGGAATTGGCTCGAACCAGATACCCAATGGTTTCCGCGAGATCCGAATTGTTTCCCGTTTCGATGGACTTGTTATTCGGTGAAGAATTTGTCAAATTTTTCGAATTCGATTCGCTCTTTTTTTGGCTATTTTTCGTTGATTTTTTATCTCTTTTATTCTCGTCCTTCGTCCTCGTCGAAATTCTATTCCAAACGGGAATTCGACGAAATTTGTGAACGGTTTTTTCCCTCTTCGGGCTCACGATTTCGTCCAGGACCGAATTTTTCATTATTTCCATTCCGCTGATTTTCACGCTGTTTCTCTTCGATCTCGTCGGACGTTCGTTTTTCACTTTTTCACAACTTTTCACCTCCGGAAATTTTTCCTCGAGCTTCGGCGTTTCCGTGCGTCTTATGACTCCGCAATTTTCGCACTTAACGAGCGTTCCGTCCGAAGCGACGCACCGATCGAATCTTTCGCGATCCGACGACCACTCTTTGAGCAAATTTTGAAATCTTTGGAGAATTTCGCGACAGCAGGATTCGCTGGAGAGCCAGACGCTCGCGGATTCGACGTCGTCCGGCCTGAGGCGATCCAACATTTCGTACAACGCTCCCAACTCGATCAATGGCTCAAAATTTCCATCCTGGAATAGAAAAATTGATAGATTTTATAGAATATCAATAGAAAAATAGAAAAATACAGTTTTTTTTAAATTAATAAAATTAAATTTGATTAATTTTGATTGAATTGAATTTTTATTAATTTTACACTGTAACAAATTTCACGGTGTTAACCGAATTGTGTGAATGATAAAAGAAAACACCATACCATTCTATATACCAATCGGTGGGAACTATATATAGATCAAGAATGGTTTTAAATCATTTTTATTATTGTATTTATTTTATTAATTGAATTCATTAATTCGTTCATTTATTTTATTATTATAATTTTATATAAATATTCATATTATAAAACATATATAAATAAACTATATAAGAAAGAAAAACGAAGATTCTCAAGTTTTTTTCGATACATAAAAACAAAATTCATATATTTAAACATCAGAAATTGAAGAAAAAAATTTTTTTTGTTTACCTGTTACAATACGAATTAAATACTTAAGTATTAATTAATTACAATGTGAATAAATGAACTTGAAGTGAAACCTGATTTGGCGCGGATTTTTCGACCGGTGCTGATGCATTTAATTTTGAATTTCGTTGATTATTTATACTCGATTCTTTAACGACCCACACGCTCTGATTATTTTCTTCTGCTTCCTTCGAATACGTTATTGATGCATTTTTTTCGTTTATCGATCTCGAAGAGGCTCCTCGCGGTCGCACTATCGTCACTTCGACGTGACCTTTTTCCCCGTCGATCTCATTACTGCCGCACGAAGTTGACATTCCAGCGCACAGGCTTTCTGTCACTTTCACCTCTAGCAGCAATCTTCCATCTTCGACGTACCCTGTAGAGCTTAATCCTTCGACATTATTTATTTAATCTATATCTACACTGAAAAAAAAATTTGTGAAATTTTGTTCATTCAACAAGATTTTGGTTTAATCAACTGAAATTTTGTTGATTCAACCAAAAATTTTTCTCAGTGTATATACTATTCGATAAAATCACGTTAGTTAAAAATAGATTGGGGCGATTTAACAAACGGTGACGAGTAATTACATTTTCGATATTTTATTGAGAAATATTTTAAAAGATAGTTGTGTCAAATTTGAAGAAGATTCACTAAACGGTTTCAAAGTTATCAGACTTTTAAGGATATGTCTTCCAAGTCAAGTTGAATACTTTTTACAAATATTTTTTGAACATGCTTTTTATTGCAATTAGTGAATACTAAAATAAAGTGTCAATTTTTTAGGGATTAAGAATTATCGTGGTAATCCAAAAAGTAGATTTAGTAACGTTAAAACTTTTATTAAAGTTGTTCTTTTTATTAAGGTTTTCAAACCTGTCAATTCTTGAGGTATTACTACATATATAGAGCTCTGGGTAACGTTTTATCGTCATTTATCGTTAATAGTTCATACAAAAGGCCCGAAACCTCAAGTTTTTCTTTGTCCTACAGTTTTTAAAATGTTTAATAAATATAATAAATAGTTTTTATGAAGAGTCACTCATGTGCAAAACAATTGTTTTTTTTAAATAAAAGGTACGGAATGGTGTTCTCACATCTACTCAATGTTAAAAATCGAATTTTCAATTACGAATATTTTCATTAAATGGTCGGTAAAGACAGATTTTTTTGTGCGGATATTATAGCTGGGAACTTTTTCAATCGTTTTATCCCAAAATGATACATTTTTCTTCTAATCAGCATTTTTGATAGACATTCTTAATTCTTTGAATTTTAATATTTTTTTAATGGGAAATTCGTGTATTTATATAGATTTCATATTTGCCCTCATAAATTCGGTTGCACCAAATTTTTATAATTTTCAATTACTTAAAGATACAAATTGTCAAAATTATTTAAAAATTTAATCGTTATTCCAGCAAACAGGGAAAAAATGACCGGTTTTTATGAAAAATATAAAGTGAAAATTTCTTCAATTTATTACGAAAAACTCAC
The DNA here is from genome assembly GCA_030522545.1 of Cremastinae sp. A BG-2022a. Classification (NCBI taxonomy): domain Eukaryota; kingdom Metazoa; phylum Arthropoda; class Insecta; order Hymenoptera; family Ichneumonidae; species Cremastinae sp. A BG-2022a. The sequence goes on from JAPYYW010002640.1 coordinate 15,175, forward strand.
TGCTTTTGTCAAGGATTGTATCTTCAGTTCATCTTTAATAAAGATTTCATTATAATTTTTTTTGATAAAATAAAGAAAAGTTGATGTTCAATAAAGGCAACATTTTTAGTAAAATTTTAAAAAGCCTTACTATCTAAAAGTTAAGATATTTATAGAATTTAATATCGCAATTTTTGATGAGTTCATGTGTGTAGGTGAAAACAGAAAACTGTAATTTTTAACAAGAAATATATTTACTTTTACACAGCGAAAAATAGATTTATACTTCTTAGGGCTCTGCCTGAGAAGCCCATAAATTGTGGAAAGAAAATTAAAATTTTTCTCAACAATTAATAATTAAAATACTTGAAAACCTAATAGCAGAATAAGAATAACAGGAAATAAAACTTGAACATATGGAGTATTATGTCAATATATAAATAAATATATTGGCTAAAAGACCATTCCAAAATATACTAAAATGAAAATATAAACAATCAGTTGAACTTATTAAGAAGTCAACAATAAAAATATAATGCAATGAATAAATGTAAACTATGCTATCAATAAACTATGTTATTATTATTATACGTCAAAACAAATCTAAATGGTTTACAATTAGTTTACAAATATAGTATTAAATATCGATCGATATATTACTAATCAATATTTACATTCACTTTCGTAAAAAATCTACTTATATATAAAATAATTCAACAATTTTTTTGTTTCGATAAAAAATTCTACTATTATTATTTTTCTTAATATATGTATACCTTATTTTTTTCATTTTGCTATAATGACCTTATTATTTTGATACTTTTGACAATTTTATTGACGAAAATGATCTCTACCTGAGCGATTTTTTTTCTCCAAGCTGTCAGACTCGTTCCTTATCTTGTAAAGTTTCGGGGTTTTTCCCTGATGGCTGGAGGACTCCATTCGTCGCGACTGCTTTTCGATTGCTTCGATTTCGTTCATTTTTCGACATTGCTGGTAAGACGTCTTATTTTTATAGGTTAAAAATCCCTCCACGTCATTGTGAGCGGATTCGGAAAAATCGCGTAATTTTCACGAACGTGAAAGACAAAAGGGCGGAGCGTGACGACTCGCGTCGAGCAAAGGCGCGTCGTCAATGACGAAAAAAAGCATCGTTCTATCCTTCGTTCGTGGTCTTCAAATTTTTTAAATTTTCCCGCCCCACAATATTGAATCTCGTAATTATTGCTTATCCGTCAAAGAAAAATATCAACTATAGGGTAAACGTCTGAATAATTGAACATGTCCCAATAGTTGGATAATTATTTTTAATAATTATTTAAGTCGCCATTATTTAATTATTAGTCGCCATATTATTTTTAATATTTGAATTATTTTTTATCAGTAAATTCGTATGTTTTATTTTTCTGTACGAAGAAGTGTATTTTTCATAACTTTAATTTATTGGAAAAAAATCACTCAACCCTAGAGGCAGAGTCAATTTTCTGCCCAACTATTAGGACATTCTCCATACGTTAACGTTTAAGTATTTATTTACTAGAAATTTTATTTGAAATTAACATGTAAAATGAGTTTTTAATTGCTTAAATATCAGACAATAGTTTAGATATGAATTTAAAATAAATTTTTTTGTTTGAATATTAAAAAAAAAAGATAAAGTGAGAAAACTCTTAGCTGTCAAACTATTGGGACCTTTTTATTCTCTTATTTCTTAAGAATGTATGCCCAAAATTTGTCATATTTAAACTTTTAGTGAATTAAAAATTGATAATAAATTGAAATACGCTGAATCGATTGGAAAAAGGAAAAATTATGATTTCTAATCATTTAACCCTCGGACGGGCGCGTCAAAAAATGTGACGCGCAAGGGAGCGTGGGGTCTTTTTGGACCCCAATTTTTAAACTGTGATATACAAAATATAATATATAACATTGTACAGTTTTTGTTACAGATAATGATCATTTAACATGTTTTTGAATAAGTTTAAAAAAAAATTTTTAATAAAAAAATTTCTCCCCATTTTCCCCTCGGACGGGCGCGTAAAAAATGTGACGCGCAAGGGCGCGTGGGGTCTTTTTCGACCCCAATTTTTAAACAGTGATATACAAAATATAATATATAACATTTTACAGTTTTTGTTGCAGATAATGGTCATTTAACATGTTTTTGAATAAGTTTAAAAAAAAATTTTTTAATAAAAAAATTTCTCCCCCTTTTCCCCCTTTTTATCTTTACTAACTTCACTTGTGTTACCAGCTGCATGAGGCAAATTCCACTTATTGCCTACGAAGCCTTCCTCCTATCCATATTACATTGGTTTTGGGGGGCTTTGTGGACGTTTTGGACGATAAGTGGAACGCGCCCATAACCGTATGTTCTAAGGCCACGCCACTGTGACCAGAGCCAGCCAAAACAGAAAAACTGAACTGAACTGAACTGACGAGGAAAATCAAAAGACGAACGATCCTGAGATACGAGAACCTCTCGAAATTTTTTTTCAACGCGTCATGGTAGAGCCTCGAGTCGGTGACGTTGAACATTTTGCGACTGAAATAATCGACAAAGTGACTCTGGATGCAATGGACATCGTCGACGAAAAAAATGAAACTATCGGTAATAAAAACTAACTCGTAAAAAAAAAGACAATGCTCATTCCTCACTCCATATAACCTTTTTGCCAATTTGTCTTTGGAGAATTTTTACTTTTAATTTAACCGCTTCGATGAAAACAGAAATATTTTTATTTACATTTATTTTTACTTGTATTTTATTTGATTTTTATTTATTCAAAATTTTGTTTAACTTTTGGAAGTTTGACATAAATTTTTAAAACCATTTATTTACATATTTATTAATCTTTTTTGAGTTTCAATTTTTATTAATAAAATTTAACTCTAATGCTTGAAATAAATTTAAAGTAAAATAAAATAAATAAATAATTAAATAATTAAATACAAATTTAAAAGAAAATTTAAAGTAAAACAATACATACAAAATTAAAATAAATTTAAAATAAAATAATAAATACAAACTTAACCCTGTGTTAAAACGATAAATTTAAACATACAAAAGTGACAACTAATATACTAATTATTATGGAACTAATTATATTCTGTTTAGATTCAATCCTAAGTATACTTTATTTTACAATAAACATATATTTAGTATAAAATAATAGTTGTCACTTTATGGTAAAATCCACTATCGCGATGTCTCTCAGTGCGTAAACTGAAAAATCTAAAAATAAAAAAATTATGTGAATCGATTGTGTAGGTTATAAGAAATTCACCGGGTCAGCCAGTTTAAAATAAAAATAAAAATGTGTATTAAAATATTTTTGGAAGAAATGTTTAAAATTCCGTTCGAAATAATAATTTCAGAGGAAAATGCTCGTGTCGCGTCGAGTCTGGCTAATCCGGGCTGCGGAAGTTGCAGCGAGCCGAGGCACAAGAATCGTTTCTTGCGTTCGATGCCGCGCCACAGCGCTGACAGAATTATGAAGAAAAGTTGCTATTGCGAGGAGGAGGAAACGCGTCCCGAGAGAAAAATTACGGGGGACGCAAACGAGAGGGCCAGCGAGGAAATTCGCCAGATCGTCGAAGGCCTTCGGAACATACAGATCGGAGATTCGAGTCTGGTGAAACCGGTTAAAAGGGTCCCGAGTCTCGAGCGACAGATAAAGAGAGCCGTCTCCGAGATCCAGAACGGAGCTTGCGAGATTTCCATGACCGCAATTTCAACTATCCAGGGTCAAGGGGACCAAACTTTGCCTCGAAACATCGAAAGCGCTGAATACGATATTCAACGAGTGAGAAATAAATTACGAACATTACTTACAGTACGACCTCTCAATAAGAACGGTAAAGCCCCCAAGGGGAAGATTTTTGTCTATATATATGGTACCCCCACTAAGCGGACGCTCCGCGCTCTCG
>JAPYYW010002641.1:0-19086 GCA_030522545.1 Cremastinae sp. A BG-2022a
GTGATATTTGCCATTAAATATCTTGACTTCTACACGGTGAAACTTCATAAAATTTGGTGCACATATGTATATGACCTTAAAGAACGTTTATGCAAAATTGTAACGAAATATGTCGACGCTTATTTTACAGACCAACCACCTTAATTCAGAATCGTTTTAGAGAATTAAAGAGAAAAAAAAACGTTTTAGAGTTGATAGATTTTCTGTAATAAAAAATAGAAATTATCACAAAAGTTTATTAAGGTACTCCTATAGTTTTATCGATTATTTAAGAATTTGTTGAAAATTGGTACAGCCATTCTTTAATTAAGCGTACCAAATTTTAAGAGGTTTCACCATGTAGAAATTGAGATATATATTGTTAAAAATACCTATTTTCAGTGCTCTCCCATAAGAGTCTGTGTTAAATATTGCTATTTTCAATCCTAAATATCTGGAAATCTAGATGGTGAACCTTCTTAAAATTTTGCATATCTCTTTATTGTACTTGAAAGAAAAGCTTCCTTTAGTTTTTTAAAAAAATCCTAAGATTATGAACTTTTAAATTTTCATACGTACGTAGCAAGTACAAGTCACCTTGGATGACCTTTAATTTTGAGTATGTTGTTCTTGAAACAATTTGCAACAACTTTTCTTAATAAACTTAAGCTCTAAAACCAAATGGTATGGAGAAAAACTGAAATAAAACTTTTGATTTGACTGTACCTATAAAACTAGCTACCTAGTAAGGTAGGTAGATAGAACTACCTTAAGGTAGTTCTATCTTAAGGTACGTCTATAGGTACAGTCAAATTAAAAGTTTTTATCTCAATTTATCTCCATACCCTGTGGTTTTGGGGCTTAAGTTTATTAAGGTATAGTTTTTGTAAAAAATGAATTTCGACAAATTTTCTTTAAAATTTGCACAAATCTTCTTGAATGTGATCTGAATATGTGATCAAAATTTTTAAAAGTTTTACTACGTAGAAGTCAAGATTTTTATTGTTAAAAATCGTGATTTTTCGTGCTCTTCCATAGAAGTACATGTTTGATGTTACGATATTTAACCTTCAATATTTTGACTTCTAGATGGAGAAACTTCTTAAAATTTTGCTCAGATTTTTATATAACTTCAAAGAAACTTTGTTTAGTTTTTCAAAAAAATCTGACATAAAATTGTTTCAAAATTTTTTAAATCATGTAGCAAGTATACCCGACTTTGGATGACCTTGAATTTAGAGTATGCTGTTCTTTAGTCAATTTGCAACAACTTATCTTAATGAACTTATTCTCGCAAATTACTTTGAACGTCAGAAAAACTGAGATGAATATTTTTTATTTGACTATACCAAAAGAGAACTACCTAAAGAAAAGCTTTTGAAAATTGTTTCAATATACTTATAATTCAAGGTCAGCCAAGGTGACTTGTACATATGCTACGTACCTATGAAAATGAAAAAATCATAATCTTAGGACTAAAAAAAAACTTAAGGAAGCTTCTTTGAAGTGCAATAAAGCTAAATTTGTGCTAAATTTTAAGCAGTTCACCATCTAGATTTCAAAACATTTAGGATTGAACATCGCAGTATTAACACAGGCTCTTATGGGAGAGCACTGAAAATTAGGATTTTTAACACTAAATATTTCAATTCCTAGATGGTGAAATGTCTTAAAATTTGGTACGCATATGCATAACGTATCAAAGAATGACTGTACCGATTTTCAAAAAATCCTAAATAATCGATAAAACTATAGAACTACCTTAATAAATGATAAAATTCTTGACAATATTTTCTTTTGCGATACATTTTTCAATAATAAATAAAATACCAAGAACGGTTCGAAATATTTCTTGCCAGGCTCTTATATCAACGCCAATTTAATTTTTTATAGAATTTTCTCCTGAATCGAAAAATGGAAGAGGTTCTTTTAGGGCTCAATTTATTGCTATTAAATTGCTCCTGATTCCTATATCCATTTATTTACGATTTTTACTTTAATTTTCTTTAAATGTTCTTAAAATCATAAAATTTTGACAGAATAAATAGTTTCTTAAAAAGATAACACGACCGATAACGCAGTGTACTTCAACTGCCGAAGAGCAAATTCGTGTGTCGAGGACATCACTCCCTTTTATGCCATCCATGGTAATCGACTTTGGAAGTTTGAATTGACTTTAATGATAAATGAATTGATTTTCATCACAAGTTGAAAATTTTTTGCATAAAAAGAAAATACCTTTGACTTATTTCGTAGGCTTTGTTTTTTTATTTACTTATAATATTGAAAAATATATAAAAATGTTTAAAAAATGGAAACTGCACTTTTCATGTTATCCGAAAAAAACATGGAAAGTAGTCATACCAGTTTTTTTATGTTCAATGTTCATCTCATTTTCTTTTTTAAGTGTAAAATATTTTCAATGGCAACTAACAATAATATAATATGAAAAATCAGTGTTTTATCAAAGATTTCATAATGGTGGTGGGTATTCCGGACACATCTTTGCTGTTTTGTTCTCTTCCCCTATACCTATAGTCCTGTTCTCATCAGTGCAACGAGCGAAGAAAGATAAAAAAAATTATGTTTAGCGGTAGTACGAGACGAAGCGGTGGTAGGGAATAGAGTACATTGCTCCTAGATGCGCTGAAAAGATATATAGATGCGACTGTATACAAATGCAGAGTACCGGCGACGCTCGCTTCAGTTATCATCCCAATTCGGTACGTGCAACACTGAGGATCGCTTCTTTCGATACAACATTTTTATGAAGGTAACTCAAACTTTTCTTCGCTTATAATGAAAGAACAATCAATTACATATATTTATTATATAAAACAAAATTATAACATTAATAAACATTTTAGTACTTAAAAAATGTAATATCATATTTCCGGTACTGTTCATATCTGATTTTGTATTGCGATATATTCAATGTGACCTTTGACCCGGATGTTAAATCATTCAGATATTGGAGGTGGGCTCCGCAGAAATTAAAAAAAAAACTTTTAATTTTAAATTAAAAATAATTTAACAGATCTTGAATGTCTATTCAGGAAGTATATAGGTAAAAATTATTATACATAATTTATATGTTGATTCACCTCCATCATCTTCTGGAGTACTTTTGTCAAAGTTGTAAACTTTTCATTTGGACGAAGTTACGAATAAGAGCTAGTTGTGTTTGTGTATAAGCAGGTGACTGCAATCTTGAAGTTTTATAAGAAACTGTAGTAACGGGTTTCTTCAGCGGCAGGATAAGAGTCCTCAGGAGCAAACAGAAATGTGTTCCGCCATACTCCAATTAAACGCTGCACGCGGAACAAGAATTTTTGAACCTTTGAAAAGTAATCTTTGGCAAACGGGATTATGAAATACTTTGAAATTTGAAGTATCGATTTAACATCTATTCAATTACAATTGTACATTTTTTCTATTATAAATTTTGAAATATCAAGTATTAACGGATCACCTTAACAATGTAACGCGAACACGCTAGCCCGATTCTTATCCGCATGCCATTGACAACGAAATTCTCTACCGCGTCAATTTTAATACGTTTATTGACCGTGACACGTAACGCTTCGAATCACGTCGTAATTATCGGTAACTCGGTCGAATCTCTATCATCCCTGCAATTGTCCTTTATTTAAACAGATCTCGTCGATATTTCTCTGTAACATAATGAGCTTATTCAAAATCTGTTGTAAAATCTTTCTGATCGCGAGGCGAAAAAGAAAAATAACGAAAATTTTGATTTCAAAATCGAATTTTAGCATGTTGTGATATCATTGAATCAGAGATGTAGCGTGAGAATTTCTTTTTTTAATATACAATCGCGGGTTCGGTAACCGAGAGACCGGATCTCGGGCTGGTCACTCGCGAGTGCGCATAATGCGACGGAAGTGCCAACGAGGGATCTATATTTGTTCATGGAGAATCACTGTGACGTGGATGTGGATAGCATTCGCGTGTTCGTAACACAAAGACAGTCCACTATTCGTCTATATGTAGACTATGTACATCCTTTGATCCACGGAACAAAGCCATGGGCATTGTTAAACGGGATTCTCTCGAAAAAAGAATCACAATTTTCGTGACATTTATGCACCGTTGATTTTCTTCTGTCGCTGGCCACCTTCATTTTTTGGGATTTTTAAGGTAGTTTGATAGCAAAAACCGTTTATTCAAGAACAATTTGAAAAAATTATATGTTTTGTAGAAAAAGAAAATAAATCGAATGAATAAAGAGTTTAATAATTCTATCGTTTAGTTTTTGAGATATTTGAAGTTAAAGTTTTGAGACTTTTCCACCTAAATACGTGTTAAGGTAGTTCTATCGTTTTATCGGTTTCTTAAGAATTCATTGAAAATTTGCACAGACCTTCTTTGATATGGCATGCGTATGCATATTAAATTTTAAGAGGATTCACCACGTAGAAACCGAGATATTTATTGTTAAAAATGCCAATTTTCAGTGCTCTCCCATAAGAGCCTGTGTTAAATATTGCCATTTTCAATCCTAAATATCTTGAAATCTAGATGGTAAACCTTCTTAAAATTTAGTATAACTCTTTATTATACTTCAAAGAAACTTTCCTTAGTTTTTGAAAAAATTGGTAAGATTTTTTTTTTTCGTAATTTTCATATGTATATATCAAACACAGATGACCTTCGATGACCTTTCTTTTCTTAATTAACTTATTTTCGCAAATTACTTTGAACGTCAGAAAAATCGAGATGAATATTTTTGATTTGACTATACTAAGAGAATTACCTTAAGGTAGTACAACCGCAAAGCCGTGTTGAGACAGATTTTCTTAAAAATTTGCAAAGATCTTCTTTAATGTCGTATAAAAACATGTGCCAAAATTTACAAAACTTCACCATCTAATAATCGAGATATTATACATTGAAAGTCGTTGCTTTTTCGAATCTTTTATAAAAGCCCATGTTAAGGTAGTTCTATAGTTTTATCGATTATTTAGGATTTTGTTAAAAATTGGTACAGTCGTTCTTTGATACGTTACGCATATGTGTACAAAATTTTAAGAGGTTTCACCACGTAGAAATTGATATATTTATTGTTAAAAATGCTAATTTTCAGTGCTCTCCCATAAGAGTCCGTGTTAAATATTGCAATTTTCAATCCTAAATATCTTGAAATCTAGATGGTGAACCTTCTTAAAATTTAGCACAGCTCGTTACTGTGCTTTAAAGAAACTTCCTTTAGTTAAAAAATACTAAGATTATGATTTTTTTTAATTTTCATACAAGTATAGATGACCTTGGATGACCTTGAATTTTCAGTATGTTGTTCTTGAAACAATTTTCAACAACTTTTTTTAATAAACTTAAGCTGAAACAACACATGGTAAGGAGATAAATTGAGATAAATACTTATGATTTGACTGTACCTATAGAACTACCTTAAAAGTAGCAATTTTTTAAATTTAATATCTAAATATCTACACGATAAAGCCTTTTTAAATTTTGCATGCACTTAACACAATGATAAAGAAAATCTGTGTAATTTTTTAATAAATTCTGTCTTAAGAAATTTTAAGTGATGATTTTACATTTAGTGAATACATAAGGACAAACTTTTGAATAGACTGTCTCGGTTGTAAATGGTATGTTTTATAGTAAATGAAAATAAATCGAATAAATAAAGAGTTTAGTAATTCTACCGTATAGTTTTTGAGATATTTGAAATTAAAGTTTAGCGACTTTCCCATCTAAATACGTGTTAAAGTAATTACAAGAAAATTTTGAAAAAATTGTATGTTTTGTAGTAAATGAAAACAAATCGAACGAAAAAAGAGTTCAATAATTCGATCCTTTAGTTCCTAAGATATTTGAAGTTAAAGCTTAGCCATGTTCCTATCGAAACGTCAGCAAGAAATTATCTATAAAAATAACTTGAAAATGACAGTTAAGAAAATTACAAAAAAATAAAAAATGTTAGAGTACCACCTACAGAAGTTATATGAAAAAAGTCAGCATGATATACCGTCCAGTTTTTGAGAAAAAAATCATTGTAGAGGAAATTTTCAATTTTTTCAATTTTGGAAAAAATTTAATACTCTCAAAGTTTAGTACAAGTAAAAAAAATCCAATAAAAATAGTATAATTATCTTTCTTATATGATTACCGATAGTATTTAAAAAAATTCGTAAATTTCTACCTTTTTATGGACACCACTTTTTCGTGAAGAGGAACGGTCCCTTTTTTTATACAGCACTTACATATCGAACTACCTTAATTTAAGGTAGTTCTGTCAGTATAGACTAGAACTACCTAGAACTAGAACTAGAACTATAGAGTCAGTATAGAGATTAAGTTTCTTAAGAAAAGTTGTTTCAAATTGTTTCAAGAACAACACACTCAAAATTCAAGGTCGTCCAAGGTGACCTGTACTTACTATGCATGCATAAAAATTAGGAAAGACAAAATCTTAGGATTTTTTTAAAACTAAAGAAAACTTCTTTAACGTACTTTAAAGAGCTATGCAAAATTTCAGGAAGGTCCACTACCCAGAACTCAAGATATCAAGAGTTGAAGATGGAAATATTTAACACTTACGCTCTCATGAGAGACAGCAGAAAATAGGGATTTTTGACAATAAATATCTCGAGTTCTACGTAGTGAAACCTCTGCAAATTTAATATACAATTATTGCATATTACATCAAAGAAGGTTTTTGCAAATTTTCAACAAAATCCTAAGAAAACAATTTTTTGATAGAATTATATACGATATATAAATATAATATTTATTTTTAATAATTTCAGATACGTTCCCGAAAACAAAATGAATAGTCTTTCATTTATCTTTGTGGGGATATTGGCGACGGTGACTAAGGCTAGCGGCGTTGGGAAAGCGTGGGAGATAGCGCCGATCCAAAGTTCGGATGATCCAAGGGTCTTTGGATCGTGGCCCCATCTAAAGTCCTCGGCATTCAAAGTTCTGAGTGTCAGCGGGGTCGGGAGATTCGGCTCGAGTACAGAAAAGTCTTCGAGGGAAGCGACCTCGACCGAGGAGAGCGTGGAACGAGTGTCCTCGAGCTTGGATCGAGCTGAGGACGGAGGCGAGGAGATGCTGACGCAACGAGTGGCCAAAGAGCTCGACGATCTTGGCTCGGAGGAGGACTTTGTCCCGGAAATCGAGTTCCAAGAGCCGACGATCGAGGCATTTTTGCGAAGATCAATCTGTACTCGAGCGAGATCGAAGGAATCGGGGGAGGTCGAGGCTTTTCCGAGGATATGGCAAAAAATCGAGCAGATCGGCAAAACCGCGAGAAAAAATAAGAACCGCTTCGAAGTTGAGGAGTTCGATGGAGAACCGAGCGAGGAGTTTTCGGAGGTCGGAGAAAAGATCGGAATGAGAATTCGACGCGAAACGGAATCGGGAATGGAAAAGATCGCGGGCTCGAAGAGTATGAGAGAGGCGAGGGTTAATTCTCCGGATTCTTGGTCGAAGCAGCCGTTGTCGGTAAAATTTTATCACAGAACGAAGCTCGAGGACGAGGCTGCGGAGAACGAGAACAAATCGGCGAAGCCTCGAGGAATCGAGGCGCCCAATGTTGATTTTGTAACTTCGAATCGGCGAAGCTTCACTGAGGGCCGAGAGTCTCGCGAAATGTCGATGCCCGTTACTTCTCGCTCCTACGGCGAGATACCGATTTATCGAAATTCACCGAGAGACCTGGATGTTCCTTATTCCCGGAACGAAGCTCCCTTTTATCCGGAACGTTACAGAACCGAGAGAGATTTCTTCGTCCGGTCCGGCATGAACGAGCCAATATACGAGCCCGGTCACTATCGCGAGTACAATTTCGATCGTCGCGGCCGAAACAAACCGACGCCGAAGCCAAAGAGAATAATCTACTACGCGACGTTGCCCGAAATCGTGCGAAAACCCGTCGATCTTCGAAATTATCCGCGTCCCTACGACTCACTCATGAGATCAACAGCGAACGCGAATAATCCGTATTGGAAAAGGCGATCTGGAGCGAACGATCCCATGAGATACCGATATTATTCGTACCTTCACGGAAATTACGACAATGACGATTATTTCGATAAAAATCGGGCCTGGATCGACCGCCCGTATTTTTCTTATACCGAGAGGATAGAAGATTCTAGACGCAGGGAATACGATTTGGACCACGCGAGTATTAAGGAAAGCTCGAGGAACGAGGAAGCTCTGGGCGTCGAGTACGATCAGAAAATTTCAAAATTGAGGGGATCGGAGAAAGTTCCCTGGCCCGTTCAAATCGGTACCGAAGTCAACGTTAAGGATAACGATCGAGTTACCGGTAGACAAGTTTTTGGACCGCAGGACGATTACGTTAAATTTCGCAACGGTGGCAGGTTTGGAGAACAATACCAGTCCGGATCGGTCAAAAATGGAAATTGAAACTGTACGAGTACCGGATCATTAATATGTCGCCCTTTTCAAATATTTTTTCGACTAAAACTTTTATTCTCGTTTTTTTTTTATCGAGACATATATAGGTTTGCCAATGAGATTCATGCACAATTTTCCACACAAACTTACTGTGTTCGTCATCAGAAAAAAACTCGTTTCGGCTCCGAGAATGGTTGGCCCGGTTACTTTATTAACTTATTTTTTTTTTATTTTCAACGCCTATCACTATCTCGAATAAAAATTTTGCCAAGTCCTCGGCGAAATATTTTTTTGACGTCATGTTCAGAATAATTTTTATCCATGCATCAACCTAGAAGATTTTTAAGTCGACAATTTGACACATTAAACTATTAAAACAGTTTGTTATTGAATTAGTTGAAGAAGCCAAATCACCGTGACGGATGAATGTCCTTTCAAGAATCCCGTTAGTTCTCCGGGAGTAATATTTAGAATTTCGCAGACTGTCTCATGGGTTTCTCGTTCACTGGCTTCGCTGCAGCTCAAAGTGCACTCAGCTTCAAGTTCCTGATTGTATTCGTGAATTTTTTTCAAAAAGTTCTGCAATTTTTTACAATCACTTTATTTTCCGGTTTCATTTTTCAATAAGTATAAATACATATTCGGAGATTATTATTTCATTTACTTTTATTGCTTTACGATATTCAAAGTTTATATTCTGAGCGTTACATAATTTTATTTCTGTTTCTGAATTTTTTTTCTCATATTCCGCTCTCATCGCATCCATTTTTTCAATTATCGTTTGCTCGTACTTTTCTTCTAATTTTGTTTGAATCTGCATTATTTGGAATGTCACGTAAATATGGAAATATCATTAACTCTACAATACTGTGTGATTTATTTATAAGGATATGATGTACACGAAAATGTATGCTAAAGTTTACAGTATATTACAGTGTGCTATAAAAATATTACACTCAAATGATCCTTTATGTTCTTTTCCAATTTTTCCGATTCGTAAGTCAGTTTTCTTTTTTCTTCGTTAGCTATTGTCGAATTAGTTTTCAGTTGGGCATTCTTGTTTCTCAGAGTATTATTCCTTATCTCCAATTCTTTTACTTTACATGACAACGTTTCCTTTTCTTTCGCAAGATTTGATAATTGGTCTTTATAATTCTTAAGTAAGAGTCCCTTGTTCGCATTTGCCGATTCTGATCTATGAAGTCTGAAATTAAGAAGAAAAGCGAGTTCGGAGTATACTTTTTTATGAGAATAAAAGTGTCGGCGTTAGAAAATCTCTGTAAGTCAGTTCATAATAAAAAACATGAGAACAATAAATGGAGAATGATTTTATTATTGATGATGAATTATGATGTTAATATTGACATCTGCGTAACACGCAATTTTCCACCCCACTTTGTTCTAAAATTATATTAAAAAAAAACAAAATAGAACAGCATATCCAGGAAATAAAGCAATAAAATGAAAAATTCAACACACTTGGCTTGCAAGTTCATTATCGTGGAAACATCGTCTTCAGATTTTTTCTTCAGAATCATGAGTTCTTTGCTGCGTGGGATTTCGTGGGATTGCGCCGTACTTGTTTTCTCGTAACGTTCCTTGCTAATTCTTGATCTCATCCAATCCTGATCCACGTCAATTCTTTTTTTCAGAAACAAATTCTCGCTCGACAAATCGTGTAAAATCGATTCTTTTTCTTTAAATTTCATTTCGAGGTCCAAGTAACGATTCATTGCAAAATTGTATCTCTGCGTTTTTTCGTCCAGCTCGTTTCTCATTAGTACGATTTCTCGTTTGAGTTGATATACATTCCGAGTTGCAACTCTTAACTGGTGCAAAAGAATTTTTCATCAATGAGTTTTTCATATAAATTTTTCAATATAGAGTCATAATAAAAAAAATTATTGTTTATATTACTTTTCTAAACATTTTTTTCGAATATAAGCCAAAACATTGAAAAGGCCTGTAGTGTCGTTTCCCACAGGATCTAATTTTTTTCTGGTCGGAAGCGACGGAATTCAATTTTTCGACCATTGAGGCACATATCTGTATGAGTTTACATTGAAAGCTCTCGTTTTTATCTTCAGCTGTGATTTCGATTTTTGTCGACGCTTCTTTCGAATTTTCTTTGATTTTCGTTTGTTCTTTTAGAGCTTTGACCAATTCGGTGCTCGTGTAATACAGTTGCCTCTTGAGATCGGCAATAATATTCTCTGCACTGTCATGGACAACGATACTTTCTTCTGCAAGATCTTCAGAGTTATCCAATTCAAATTGAAGTTTGTCTTCTGTCTCCTGTTGAATAAAAGAGAGCAATTACAATTTAATCTTATGTAGATTAGATAAAAACAACTGATGCTTATATTATGTATCCTGTTAAAAAAAGAGCGAAATAACAATAAAATTATTTAGATAAAAAGAAATGTAAGATTTATACTTTTTTCAAATTTTTAAGAGCTTCTTCGATCAACCACTGAGGAATCGGTTCATCGTTATCATTCCAACTTCTTGGGCATTCGCGTTGATCCAAAAAATAATTTTTCAAATCACATTTTTTTCTCCTAATCTGAAACAAAATTACTTCAGCTTTTTTGGATGTTTCGATTGACGTAAGGACTGTTGATAAGTTTGATTCTATTCGCTATATCATGAGTGGGTAAAAAATATATCGACTGAGAAAGATACGGTTTTCTTGAAGATTTCTATTTTATCTGCTTTCCAGAGAGTAGAGACGAGGATCGAACAATTTAAAGCACCATTCACTGGCGCACTCTTGCGTCGTCAGATAGAAGTATAAAATTTTTTTATAAAATTATTTAAAAAATATATGTATAAAATTGAAAAGCATGTTCAAAATAAAATAAAAATCTTTAAATCATTTTTACATTATCTGAAAAATTGATTTAGAAGCGAGTACAAATTCAAAAATTATTGCCGATCGTAAAAGAAAAAAATGTTGAAGAAAGTTGATAATTGTGGTAAAAAAAAGTATTCGATAAATTTACACGGGGATGTGTTAAGGGACACAAAGGGTGCGAAAAAATTTTCGGCCAGGTTGCACTAACGAGCATTAGAGAATCTTATAGAATTCGGGTTTGAAAAATTAAAGAAAAAAAATCGAAGAAAAAAGAAGAATATTAGACGACGCAGGAAATTGCTAACGACTTAAACGTCGGGGCGGATCCGAGACCCTCGCTCTCTTTCATTCTGTGCACACTCTTGTTTCTTGCGTGGGTCCAACTACGCAACGTATTTTTTTGGTGTACGATAGTGATGGATGGATCTCGGGACTCTGTAATTTTTAGACGTTATATGTTGTTCTACCAGCACACTTTGGGCATTATCATCAAGACCTCTTTCTTCTTGTCCCGAAGATTTCTTACACTTTCGACAGATTCTCCAATTTTTTTTTGACAAAGGAACGAAATTCAAATATAATATTTTGAAAATCCACCCTCAACAAAGAAGATTTCAGTTTGTTCTCATTTTTTGAAAATCAGGAAACAATGAAACGTTTACATATAAACATATAATAATAAAAAAATACACTTTAATGGTGATAACGACATAATGATAATAATGGTATTCTTAGCTGATGATAGTCGATACCACAATTTTGTCGTAAATCATGGCAAATGTTGATGTTAGCACCGAGGTAATTAGATAGACTGACCTGAGATAAAGGGATAATTTTTTACGTTTCTTCTTCGACGGGTTTGTCCTCGTTCTTTTGCCTCGCGACGGAGAATTTTTTTTTAATAGTGCCCAGTGAAAGAGAAAGGGAAAAATAATGGACCAAGAAATTTATAAGAAGAGGTAAAAACCCGAGTTGGAAAGTGGCAAAAAATTGGGAAGAATGAAAAATGAAGAAAAAAAGCGGACGGAGGAACTGGAATTTGTGATCCATGGATAAGTGCGTGTACACTTCGTCGTTACTCGATTTTACGAGGGTACGGATATAACCGCCTGTATTTTATAATTTTATGAAAAATTACTTTTCATGTAACCGAACCACGACATGTACATATATGTATACACGTAAAATGTATTTTTGGCGTTTAAAATTTCAGCTTCTTCCATGCTACACATTATTTTTGTTGTATGCACTTTTTGTTCTTTTATTAACGCAATTTTAAGGCTCAGTTGAGTATATTTTTATCATTTCATAATTTTTTTCCCAGAACAAATATCTTTAAATTCTCATTTATAGTTTATATTAGAAAATAATTGTGCGATTTTATAAATAATTTCTTTCATTGTAATGTCTTTTTAAAAATTCTTTCTTTTGCGACTGTAACGCAGAAAAATCATCGTTAATAATTTTTAGAGCTAAATTTAAGGTCCCGCAAAGATTTTGTAACGACGACGAAAAAAGTCGATAAAAGTCGTTGCATTGATATTTACGATGGTGGAATATTAAAATTAAAAGACGTGCCGCATATCGTCAGGGATAAGAAGATGAGGGTCGAAAAAGAGACGTTGTGCCTTCTTTTTTTAATAATACCCGATGTTACTTTTCTCTGGTATACTTCGGCTGTTAGTCGTTACATCACTAATCCATTGGCAATGGAATTTCTTCTCCGAGGGGGTAGGGAGAAAGCGACAGATAAGAGGGAAAACGTATCTTACGTTGGGGGATTTTTTTAATGTAGATTGTGCGACGCCCTTTCACACGAGGCCTAATTTCGGGACCGTTGTTTATTGCCAAATCCTTTTAGCCGACACTGAGCTATAATGAGAAAAAAAAATCACGCCCTAGTATGAAAAATTGGGTGGAAATTTCCCCCGTTTAAACCACTGCATTAAAACGTGAGAAAGTATTTTTTAAGTTTATTTTCAAAACAATTGCATCGCCTAATTTTCTCGATTATAACTGAAATGGCGTTTATTTAAATTTTTCAATAGAACTTTTTCCAGAAAATAGTTATTATGCAAGATTTACAACTATTTTAAGAAGCAAAAAAATAATTTCTAGTAGAGAGAAAAACGTGTTACTCCGTAATTAGTAAAAAATTTTAGAGTGATTATTGCAAAATTGACAATTTTTGGAAAAAGTTTTAATCGATTAGGAAGGTATTAGCGATACTTACTCGTCTAATGAGATACTATTTGGCTCAGTTTTAAATGAGGCATAAATAGAAAACTTTTAATATTTAATAAATCTTTTTTACCAAATATACTAATTTTGAAATGTAAAATATTGACGCAATACAATATGTAATGTAATATAGATAATTAAAAGGTGATTTTCGATGACCATATATTTTTATGGTAAATAATTAAACCTTACACGCTAATGTACACGTGAGATATTTTAAATTGTTTGAAATTTCATTCTAAATATATTTTTTTTCGATCCAAGAGTGGATGCTCATGGTTTCTCATAAGACTCTGGCTTGTCGAATATACTTCGTCGAGATAATTTTCGCTTATTTTATCGACATTGCTACTTGAAATGTAGCCATCGAAAAATTGGATTAATACTCTATATCGTAAAAAAAAATTCAATAGGAAAAATTCAATTTCGTACTTTCGTTAATACCTCTTTAAGTTAAATTCAATCTGGAAACAAAGTAGGTAAGGAATGAAAATAAAAATTCTGTACAATGTGCACGTGTACTCAATTTTTTTAAATATAATATTTCTTCTTTACAAATTAATGAACAGGTTGATCATTAAAAGAGTTAATAGCAAAGACGAGGAGGAGACATTTTATATGACATTCGCATGCTCTTCTAATTACAATTTGTAATTACAGATACAAATTCATATTTACATGTGCAGAAGATCTCGAATGAGCGGCTCATTTTCTCAGAACTTTTAACGACTACTATCTTAAAAGATTATTCTTAAAGTTTTATATGCGCGCATAAGAATGTGTACGCGAGTGAGAAGAGCGAATGTAGCGGAGTCGTAACAGAGTTTTGAGTGACGCTTCCTTGTATGACTCCTGGATTTACATACGAAGGTTTATTTGTAAGTGTGCATCATTTTGTTCTCCTTGATACCTCTACTCGTTAGCGATAAAGAAAATAATCGTTATTCGACGATAAAAGAATGGGAACGCAAATGAAGGAGTTGACATTCACGTCGAAATTGCATTAGGTCTCTCTTATAAGTTAATTGGTATAAGTTAATTTTTTATACTTTGACCTTTTCATCACCTCGATTGAACTTGGATCTTAAATATGTTTTAATTGGGATTCTGAAAAATATGCATGAGCATTAGATTGGTTAAAAAAATGATTAATTTTTTTTTCGCAGACACACATTTAATATTTTTGGAATGATTAAAAAAGATGCCACATTAAATTCCATTCATTAAGATATTGTATAGACGTGACGATTTTTAATTTTTTATTTCCCACTTAAATAACATTAAAAACATTTTTATTTCTATTCAGAATTTCGTAGCTCAATAACATATTATTGAATTCAATTTGACGCTCCACAAAAAAGCTCTTTTGTAATTTTTCGATAAATCAACTCTTTAAACAGTTATACAAGGTTTAAGTTAAAATTAAGTAAACGTATACTTTTACACGTGTAAATCTGTATAAACTTTACATGATGTAAATGTTTAAACCAATTATTACAGTGAAAAATATACTAGTAATTTTGTATTCATTAAGTATATTAAAAAGTAACTCACCTGAATATTCATATTTTTTTTTAATATGGCATTGTACATGATAATATTGCTGTATGTAGAGCTAAACAATAAATTTGGTTAAATTAAACAATCATTGAATGAGATGATTTTGTACCAGTCGAATTTTTTTACAAAAAAAATCCATATATCTTCTAATTAATCTACACCGAAAAAAAATTCAGTTGGATCAATAAAATCCGTTTTCTGATTGAAGATATAGTTATTTTAAAATATGATTAGTTCGAATTAACAAAATCGTTATTGATTAAATCAATAATTTAGTTGAACTGCAAATAAATGCTTAACAAAATATTTGTTCCTTAAACGATACTATTTGCTTAGGTATACAACAAATATAGTCATTTTTTAGGTATATTTATTTGGAAACCAATCATGAGTAAAATTAAATTATTTTGTCACAATGTATATTTTAATTTATGACTTTCGACTAAATGGATAAATTTCATGAATGGTTTAAATTACCATTTTTTCCTCGACATCTCAACAGTCGAGGCAAATATCTTTGATCGTTTAAAATAACTACTCATTTTGTTGGAATATCACAAATTTTTGATAAATAAACCAATAATCAGATGTAAGAGAGAAAAATGTTTTGTTCACTAATTTTTGAAAATCAACAAAATGTACAGTTGTTTCAATAGCTATTTTTTTGTAATAATCGTAAAATTTATTTTAATATTCATTAAAATAATATTATTAAGATTATTGAGTTATCCGTTTAATACAAGCAATTATGAAATGTTAAATGTATTAAATCAAATTATTGAATGAACCTTTCACCTAGACGACTTCTAAAAGCTCTCATCGTTCTAAGTATCTAATCATTTTGTTAAAATAACATACATTTTTGATCAATAAGCCAATAATCAAGCCAATAATCAGTATATAGTTTTTCTTTTAAAATTATTTTCAAAACACACCGAACATAATTGCACGCTAAATATTTTGACCTGATTTTATTTTATCAACTGCAATACAGGAAAGAATAGTTGTATAAATAATAAACCTAGTCAAGTTATCCATAGGGTTAATTTATATCTTTTTCAATTTCTGTCAAAGATTAGTTCTCACATGAGTCTAATTATCATCTGATCTTTCAGAAATTTAAACGATTTATTTATTTATTATTATTAAAAACATTAATTACAACTTTCGGAGTTTCAGTTAGTTAAAAATTTTAGCATAAATGTTTGAATCGCGATTAACCCGTTGTGGTCCAGCGGCGGCGTAAAGTCCACCGATTTATTTTTGAATAATAAATTTTCACGAATTCAAACGTGGCACGCCAAATTATTCCTTGTGCCACTAGTATTTATTAAAACTAATATCAGAGGAATAATTAAGTGGGTTAACTCCTTGTTAATAACAGAAAATAACCATTTATTGAATTATAACAATTTTAATATCGTGGTTATGTTTCGTGTGTGTGTATACGTGACCTTATTCTTAGGACGCTGAATTCTGTCTAGGTCAAAAATATTTACGTGAAAAGAAAAATGAATAATATTCAGAATGTGTCATGGGATTGGGGATTGCGGTGGAGTGAGTGGGATTCGCAATTATCCCTTAGGCGTTGACCGGTCTAGATAGATATAATAAATCAATTTTAAGACGATGGTTCAAATTTGTTTGTTTTGAAAAGATTGAAAGTTTCTCCAATTACTCTAATCTATTATCAATATACTTAAAATGTTTATAGCAGGGTTTGGAAAATTTGGGTCTGGGAAATACGCCAATAAAATCTTATAATCCCTAACGGAAAGGAATTAAGTTTGTTTCGGCACGAAACAATAAAAGCGTATTGAAAAAACAATGAAAGCGAGTTAAGAAAACTGATTGAGCAGTAATTTAACTGATGAATTTTCAGAATTTTCCAAACGCGATTTGCAACATTGTCACCCCTGCATATAATTTTCCCCAGATTTGGTAAAATACATAGGTGCGTGGTTCTTTGATAAAGGGTACGGAGAATAAGTTCGATGGAACGTAAACTCTCTATCCCGATTTTCGCCGCTACGTCGAAAAAATTAGAACGCAAAATTTTGCAAATGTACGTGCGTATCGAATGAGAGAGTATCGGGTACGCATGTTTACTGTTTTCATATTAAAGATCACGTGTGCGACCCCATCAGGTCATTGAAATCCGAATGATCAACGCACGTACTAGCGTCTCGAGCTCTTTTTTCTCTTCGTCCTTCTGCTTCCTCTTCTCTTCCCTACGATCATTGAACCCTCTCGTTGAACTTGCAGCTCAGTAACAGCTATTCCTCCAAACTCGGAGCCTCTGTTGTTGATATCGACAAAGTTTCATGCCCAAGTTTGTTATCCGATTAAATCGAGATATTTATACAAATATTTATATCAAATGTATATTAAGAGCCGAATATTAAATCTAAAATATAAATGTTCAATTAGAATTTTTCTGTAAAACGTGAAAATAAGTTTCATTATAAGTGGTCAAAATATATGTATGTTTATTTTTCACAATCCAGAACGATCAATTGCAACCACATTAATTTGATTGATTAAAGAACGACATAATCAAAATACAAGGTTATCTAAGATTTCGTGTGCTTGCTATGTAAGTAACAAAATTAAAAAAAATTTATTTCAGATTTCAGAAAAAAACTGAACAAAGCTTCTTCGATGTTGCATAAAAATGTATACAAAATTTTAAAAAGCTTCACCATGTAGAAGGATGCATTTATGGAATAATGCAAAAAATGTGAATATCTCGACTTCTGCATGGTGAAACTTTCTAAAAATTAATACAGATATGCGTATGACGTTAAAGAAAGTTTATGGAAAATTTTAACAAAATATGAACTAAATGATACAATGGTGCAATTACCTTAATCCATTATTTTTTGAAGTATGGACTTTACGGGTCGTGAATGCATTGACAAAATGGCGGCATATTCTCGGTAAAAATTACTGGTGCTCGAGTATGCACGGGCTTGAGTGCAAAGTGCATGAGCAATTCCTTTCTATAGCGGAAAGAAGGTCGTTATGCTGCCCCGTGGTCTTTGATTAACAACGACGCTTGGATGAAAGAAAAAGACAGAGATAGAGAGAGAGGAGAGTAAAGCTTGAACACACATGGATGCAGAGTAGTGTAAGAAGTGTCGATCGTGAGCCTGGCGTGTGTGCCATTACCACAAGAGTAACAAGCCGTTCGCGAGACAGAGAGCGAGAGAGAGAGAGAGAGCTAGCGCCCCGAACGTAAAGATGTCTCGGCGAGTTTGCTCGGTTATATCTTCATTATAAGACGCTCGGACCAGAGTAACGTGTGCTTGCAGGCGCGAGAACCACCACTATCACTACCACCGTGAGCCCGAGAGAGAAATCTCCGTGGTCGAAGCACAGAATAAAGAGATATAGCGAGAGGGAGAGCAAGCTCTCTGGGATTGCGATATACGGCGTAAGCCCTTTCGTGTCTATATATACTATACGCGCGCGGTGGGTGAACAAAATTATGCGCTGTACCAAGGTATCATTGCCTACGGTGTCAGACTGCGCAAATAATTGGCTTCCCCAGCCGTGTAATATACTCCTCGGAATTACCCTACGCCCCTGTCAAACTGAGATGGCGACGCGACCAGAGATCCTCGCCAGAGTCTTCATGGGAATATCGCTACAAAATATTTTATTATATATACAATAGGGTGATTAAAAAAAAGAAGTTTTTTTCTTATTTCGCGAAAACAGGTTTGAAAGTTTCATTTATATATAAAAAGAAGCCTGTACAAATTTGAGCTCATTATAAAAATTTTAACAGGGGGCCCATCGCACTTTTCGATTTTCCATAAGATTAACATGGGAACAGTTACATTTTCTCCTTCAGAATTTTGTAACTATCCAACGATACATTAGACATAAAAGTTCTAACATGTTTTTGTAAGAAATTTGATGCTCTACAAAAAAGTTCTCTTGTAAATTTTTTGTTAATTGCACCATTTCGAAGATATTCGAGTTCAAAGTAGAAAAATCGAAAAAATCATTGTTTTTCATTCATAAATCAC
>JAPYYW010002642.1:0-23372 GCA_030522545.1 Cremastinae sp. A BG-2022a
ATCATGATTACGCTCAAGTAAGAGCTCATTAAAAAATGTTGAATGCAATAAGTCTTAAAAACATAATAAATGAACTTTTATTACAATCTAAAAAAAAAACAAATAATTTTTTTGGCATATGTGTCCTATACTTTTTGAAGCATTAAAAAAATTTTTAAAGACATATTATGATTGTGAAATCAGACTTCCGGTTTTTCTTCCAAACTACCTTAAAGAAGACCTGTGCCAATTTTTAAGAAAATCTGTCTCAACACGGTTTTGCGGTTGTACTACCTTAAAACTCATCATAATATATATATTTACCACTCCGTCGCAGCGTTGATCCATGCTGACGCAAGTGCACGACCCGGCGCAGAGAAATTGTCCGCCGTTGCAGATCCATCCGCACGACGAGACAACATCGTTGATATCGCTCTCGTCCTCGAGTTCTTGGATCACCTTGCTCTTCTGATCGGGTCCAAATCGATCGGGATCAAGCTCGCTCATCGGGCCGATCCCGTGACCGCGCTCTAATCCGTTATTCACTCGCGAACGGTCGGGAACGCCACGGTCTTCGTACCCTTAAAATTCAAATCATCGAATTAGGTATCATTGGAGAAAACAAAATGAGAAAAAGAAATGCAGTTGATACAATACTTATCCATTTAAAATAATTACACTTAATTAATTTCTTGGATTATACAAATTTTTGTTCAATTTGTGCAGAAAAATACTGTTGAACGTATGACGGAATGAACATTTTGTTAGAACAGAAAAAAGTTGCAATTTTTAACTAAATTTTGTCCCAGCTTAGATACAATATGTAAATACAATTTATTTTACAGATTTGTAACGTTCATTGTATTGATGCAAGTTCGAAAATTAATTTTTATTTAAGGTGGTTCTTGCATGAAACGATCGTAAAGATATATTTTTAATAAAACTGCTTAAAATAGTCCACGTCATTACGTGCAGGTGTATGGAGAATTTAAAAAAGCTTCACTATGTTAAAAGGGAGATATTTAATATTTAAAATCGTAATTTCTCGTAGATTGCCACAAGAACCCGTATGTTAATGGACGATAAATTATTTTCAAATTATTCCAAGTATATTACATGTTGACGAACATGTTTACGCTATTTTTTAAGAAATCATTTTTTCAAAATTTAATCTGATGATTTTATCTTTATATTTGTCTTACCATAAAGAAATATTTAAAAGTGACGATCGAGCTGGAACGCTGAAGTTTCAGACTTCATTCGAATATATTATGTCTCTTTGTTCATCAAATTGTAAGAAAAACTTGTATAGTGAATTTGATTTCATCGCCAATATACGATATTCTATCATTAAATAAAAAATGTCTCTATTTTGAATTTGATGGGCAAATACTTTCATTTCAAATATAAAATACAATCTTGCTTAGATTTCTCTTCTGCATAGTTCTCGCACAATTTGTAAACAGAAAATCTAAAGAAAATTTTTATTTTATTTTTGTCGTTAGGCTATCGCCGAATTTTATCAAATTCTGTACATCTTGATGAAAATTATCATCCCCCAGAGAGATTATTCTCTCAGTAAAAAAAGACACTAGTAATGAGATTCTTAACGTGAAACTTCTTTGGAAGCGTTGGCCAGCTTTTTTCGAGGCTACGACACAAACGAAAATGTGCGACTATAAACGCCAAGACGGTAATGGCGAAGCAAACATTTTTTAAAGGGTCAAAGCGAAGAGTGTGCGAAGCGAGTGAAAGGGTGTATATAGAAGATGAAAGCAGGTGATGAAAACAGAACACTGTGAATACTGCTGTATACAACATTTAACGTACATGCAGTGTGTGTACAATATGAGCATGAAGAGAGTGCAACATACGAAAAAAGCCAAAAAATGTCGTCTTCATAATTATCTGATATGCAGTTAGGGTTTTCCATTTAGTATCAAAAACAAATTTTACGAAAAAAAATATTTGCCCTTTTTAAAGCCACACTAATTTTTTCGAAAATATCATAATCGTGAAACATCAAGTCCCAATATATTTTCTTTCTCTCCATCGAATGAACTTCATTATTCGTTACTTATGATGGAGTAAAAGATATATAAAACTTGGATGCCAATAACTTGAATAAAATAACAGCACTTTGAAAGTCATTTTTGCGGTATTTTGCAGTAGTATTTTTCTTATACAATTCATATATTAAGTGGTATTTTTCTTTATAAATAAAGAAGAATACCTGCAATTCCCGGAACTCCATAAACTCCGCCTCGTCCACGGCCATCGCGATCGGAAACACGTGAAATTCCTACTGGACGTCCTTGGCCGTATATACCGCCGTTTGAAACGGGTATGCGCATTCCACTAACTGGTGCACCGTTCCTATAAACCGGAACGTCGCTCGACTGATTATAATCCGGCGGTTGTCCGAGCATTCTGGGTAATATACCAGGTATCAGGTTGTACGGGTGATTACGTTGGACTTGGGCCCCATTGCGATTCCAGCCTCCCCCATTTTCGTGTCCCAATTGGTGATTTCCACCTTGAGGCTCGAGCGGATATTCTGCAATACACGTTTCAAAATATTTGTGACTGCTCTTTTGGTTTTTTTTTTTGGTAAAATCAGATCAAGGACTCGAATTTCTGATATTTTCAAACGATGCATGCAAACTGTATTTTCAAAAATACGAGAATTGGACAAATTTTTCAAAATTTGTTTCTATAAGGGTATGAAGAAATTTCGTATCAAAATTGAAATCGTTTCACTCGTTGATTCGAGAGTTATCAAATTCCTAAGTTGCTGAAATTTAGCAGTGTTTCTTGTGAAAAATTCATACAATTCTACATTATCAAAGTTAGTAAAACGTTTTGAAAATTGCAATTTATTTATAAAATAAATTATATATTATATATAAAATATATGAAATGAATTTGACAGTGATCTCAGTGGCTCCTATCTGTATTTTCCATAAAATAAGTAAAAGTTCTAGGAATTCAAAGTCTGACAACTGACTGATAAAATATAAAGACTATGTAACCTTCTTATCGTTATCAATTTTCAAATCACCTCAGTTCACCCTCAAAAATTTTCGAATGTCAGTAATTAAAAAGAAATGTTTTTAGTGCCAATAAATATATCAACTTTCACAAATCCAAAACTTACCAAACACATGCGTATGAATTCAGAAAAGTAAGTTTATCCAAGTTTTACCGAAATAATATTAAACAAAAATGTCATTGCGATAAAACTATATTTTAGCTGAAAAATAAAATGTATACCTCGATGATTCTCTGGTAGATCTTCAGGTCCCAAAGTCTTCCCCTCGTCTCTCATATCATTGTTATCCCTATTATCTTTTTCGACACTCTCTGAAGAGGCAGTCGTCGTTCCCATCGAATCGCTGCCCGTTTGCCTCAAACTTCCGCTGCCATACATTTGCCTCGCGGCGCCGCGATTGACAGGCGGATGAGTTGAAGTTTCGACGCATCTTCCGGCATCTAAAAAATTTCTCTCTTCAAATCTCTCTATTTTGCTCATACGTATACTACTACAGTCTCTAAAAAATAAGATGCACGACAATTGATCGAAATCAAATTATATTGAAATATTCCTCAAATATATGGAATAAGATATAGGTATTGCAATTTTTTCTATCTCTGTCTCTGTCTCTCTCTCTTTCCTACCTACCTACTCGAATTCTTTTCTCTTTGTACACGTGGGATTTTATCCCTTGTATAATAAAATATATCTATCTATCTCTTTATTCGAGCTTTTATTTTTATTTTTTATTCTGTTGAATATTTCACGTTTATATTTATAATAATAATCTTCAGTTGTACATATTTGTCTATATTTATACATTCGTTATTATTAATAAATTTTTGTATTTTATTAACATATACATTGTAAAAAATTGTAATATATTTCTCCCTTGCCAAATGGTTTCCTTTGGCATTAATATACGTTATCGATTAATCCATCAATCTCTTAGTATATTTACATCTTTAGTCTTTAAACGCTGTATTTTGATAACCGATATACTATGATTCAATTCTATCGTTCTCTTAATTTCTGTTATGGTTCATTTTTGTAATTTTTACTCTATTGGTTATTAGTTTTAAGTGCATTTTTTATATTTATTTCTTTTATTTTTTGTAAACTTTATTGAAGGTAACATATTCTAAGACATAATAAAGGTATATTCATTAATTCCTCTATCTCTTTTTTACTTTATTTATTTACTAGGCAATGCGATACGCGCTTCGCGCGTGCTAACTTTGGTTATAGATTGACGTTTTGAGAATCTGTCAGTTCTTTTTGTGCAAACTGTCAGTTTCCATCTATGAATTTAGTTGGAATAACCATCGAAACAAAAATAAATTTTTGAGAGCCAATCAGAATCTTGGAAGGTCTATTTCATTCTAAACGTGACAGTTTATGATTTTAATTACTTTTTGCCTTTTATTTCGTCTACGGCTTTGTCATGGCGTATCAATAAAATTCATTGCATTCTCTCTTTTGCTCTTTTCTTTGAACGATTCCCAGGCACGTGTCGGGAGCTGCATACCGTCGCCCGTGTCTCAATAAAATATATTTGAGTTTCAATATACAGAAGATTTGTTCGCCTGTGAACGAGTCGAATCTGCCTACGCAATCGTGTAAGAGGATTCGCTCTGGTTCATTGCGAAATAAAATATCTCAGGTATTCGTCATTGTTGACGAGAACTCTGTAGGTACAATTGTACCCTGGTTATTCATATTTCTATTGGCAGTCGTTCCAATGTGCGCTTTCTCAAAAGCTCGTCCGCGCGCGAAATGTCCTCTTTAAAGCATAAGCGGATTCTCGTATATACTATGCTGAATTCCGAAAAGCTCTTTTCTCACTTCGCCGCGTGTATTCAAAAAAAGTAAGGACCTTTACCTATCTAAAAATAACGATCACTTTGTGAAAATGACGTTTTCGAACATCGATCGCATTCACTATCACCTTGTCTACTACAAATACGCTTCTGCAATGCGTATATTGTAACGTGTTTTTTATACTCGGTAAAGATCGGGCCCCACGTCGGATGCCAGTTGTAACGTTTTGATGCAAAAGGATTTTATTATTTTTATTGATAATCGAACGTATGATAGGGTAAAGCGCAGCGCAAAGGCTTTTTGCTTCGGAGGAATATTTTTTGCGTTTTTAGGTTTGGGGGTTTACAGGGAATAGTGTTACGTTCTCGAGTTCAAGCACGAGACACAATTTGTAGCTCTATGTTGGGACGGGAATGAGCCCATCCGGAATCAGAGCGCAGCCAATGAATTGGTTCTTGATTGGTTTTTTATTATATTTTCTTTTTATTAATAGTTTTCATGTCTATTTACAAGTTAAGGTATTGTTGATGCTGAGGCCTAGAGGGTTATTAGGGGCTACTAATCCAATGTAATGACTTCTGGCTGGTCCTCGAATTCAGGATCTTTGTCGTTGAGGGTGGTGGACATGAGTTTACAATGATATATTTCATAAACTTGAACAAAACGGTTTTCCGAGACTCTGGGCCTGGTGGAGAGAACCCGTGAACTGACAAGTGGGTTCTTTGCAAACCCTTATATATGCTAAAATTTTTCTTATTCTAGTTTTCCTTATTCTAATTGACCCTTATTCCTTATGACACTTTTCCTGGTTCTAATTATCCTTATTCTCATTTTCCTTATTTCTTATTTTTTAATGACAATATTCCTAATTTCCTAATTCCTAATTTTAACGATAATTTTCCTTATTTATTCATTCCTTATTCATAGTTTTAACGATAGTTTTCTTTATTCCTAATTTTATCGATAGATTTCCTTAATCTTTATAGCAATTTTAATTTGCCATAAAGAAAAATTAAAAGTGAAAAGAAAAATTTTGCTCTAATTTTCCTTATTCCTTATTTTACTGAAAGTTCTCCTAATTCTGGAATATTCACATAATTTATATGTAAAATATTTTCTTGAACTAAAGTATGTTAACAAAACTGTTTATTGAGAATGTCAAGTTGAAAAATCTAGTCGGGCACCGATCTCAGGACGTAACAATAGCATGTCCCCACACTAAACCGTGCTAGTATCCGAATTAGTATAGGATTATAGTCGTTTCGCATTACTAAGGATATTATTGCATAAGGCGAGGCTCTCAAAAAAAATAATATCTTTTGCATCAAAACTTAACAACTGGCACCCAACGTGGGGCCAGAATTTGACCAAGAAATAAAAAACGTTACAACATCGGTCCCCATATTATTAACGAGAAAACCTCATCGTTCACGTGCCACGCATGATGAATTCTCACTCGTGCATTTTCATTCAAATCCCTTGGTTTTATTTATCAACATTCTTTCATAACAATTGACATTAAAGTGTGTATTAACATGTTGTTTTTTTGGTTTATTAAATCACAGAAGCAATTGAATTATCAAGAGGTAAAATTGCTATTGTAAAGTTGTCACAGATATATATTTATATTGTAAAATATTAATTTATTTACATATTAATACTATAATTATGGTTATTAAACTTAAGTGTTTAATCATCTTTTCTTTTAAATTCAAAAGCAATAAAATATGGATTAACTCTATATTGCAGATATTAATCCGCGTTATTAACGAGAAATCCTCTCTCACGTGCCATCCATCATGAATTCTCACTCGTATACACATATGCATTCAAATCAGTTCTTCACGTTTTCATTTCCCCGCGATCATTAGTATTTGCGCGTTTAGATGCATATACAAATTTTATAGCAAATGATAATTAATATAGTATGGGTTAAAGTTTCATATTTTTTGGTTAACTAAATCATATAATCATAAATGCTTATAATTAAAACAGTTATTTATATATTAACTGCAATATATATTAATACTATCATAATTTTTGTAATGACACTGAAATATAGTATCTATAGATTAATATGAAATTATTTCTTTTAAATTTACGAGCCAGAAGATACAACGTATATTTATAGAATTCACTATTTAATGTAAAAGTAAAGATTTTCACCTATAGACTTGTAACCGAATTTTTTTTTTCAAAATCATATATTGAAAATGATTGAACACAATAACGTACACCCATGCAATTAGATGCATATTTGTATATGAATAAAAATATTTATAAGTTTCCCAAACATACATCTATTCAATCAAAATAGATTATTTTATTAAGTATTCTAGTTTTGAAGAAACTATAAATATACATATGAACTAAACATATTTATTCTGTTAATCAAAAAAGTTTTGTCAGCGTATAATTAGGAGTACCATTGTTATTTCTCTTAAAAGTACTGATTATTTTGAAGATGACAGGTCGTTAGCAGTTGTATGAAAATAGCATCGCAATTTCCCTCAACGCATAATTTGTTGATAACAAGTATGTAGTGAGAATATAGAAGGTGGTAATTTAGATGACATGTTGCCAGCATCTTTGCAAAATATTTTTTTTAGTGCACTTGAAGTAGCATATGACGTTACAATGAGAAGTATAAATAGTGAGGATTTAGAAGGTGACGGGTCGCCAGCATTCTTGCAAAATACTTCCTCATTGCAGTTTTGCACTGTAAGAAATTTCGCCGTGTTAACCAAATAGTGTGAGTGGTAAAAGGAAATGGTGTAAAATAATAACACCGGTGTGTTTGGTAAAAGATAGAGAAGTAAACAGTGAGGATTTAGAAGGTGACAGATCATCAGCATTATTGCAACACTAATCAAAGGACCAGCGATGCCAATCGATGCTGATCGCTGCAGGTTTTTCGAGCGTGAGTGGGCCAAAGTTTGTAATTCAATGGCCGCGCTCCGGGGGTACGAAATGGATAATGGATTTGGGAAATCCATCGGACGGTCACCGGTCCATGAATGACTCGAGACAGTGCGGAGGCGTAAGAAGATTTCATTCACTACGGCAACGCCTGCGCTTCGCGGCCAATCGATATACTCCGTGACACACACCCTCTTTGACAGCAGAGCGCACCAAGGAGAACAAATTTTGCCGGAGAAGAGAAAAGAAATGAAAGAGCTATCCGAAGGGGTAGCCAAAAAGGGGAATGTGTATAGAAAGAAACTCCAACTATCGCTCCAGGCTCCGAGATAAAAATACACAAGAAAAATAAAGAGAGAGGGAGCACTGAAAAAAATTCTTCATTCGGATCATCGCGTTTAGGCTGACTTTCTTCAAATTACTTCCATATTGACGCGACCTGCGCCTTTTTTTATTAACAAAACTCCCAGAATAATATACGAAGAATAGAACAGAAAAATCGATAACGATCGATACATGTTCATATCAAAGATAAGGAATCTCAAAAAAGCTCATAAACAATAATGCATCAAGATTTCCTATATAAAGATCTCTAACAGTTCATTGAACTTTTTGGAAATTAGTATAAAGCATTATAAATTTTACTTTCCAAAAAGGTAATGAAAAATTTTGATTTTGAGAAAATAAAATTAATTGAGGAGCTAAAAAAACCTTTGGTAGTGAATAAATAATTTCACAAAGTTTTCTATTGGACGAATAAATTTCATGCCGGGCTAGATGCGCAGCACTCGAGTTACACAAATAACGTCAAATGTACTTTTACGCTGACGGACGACATATTGGGAATTTAGGAATTAAATTAATCATTATTCAGTAACATATTCTTATCACACGAATCCATAAGTCATTTCTCGAAAGCGTGCAAATTGTTGCTCTTTTTACATGTTAATTTTATCGGCGCCACTTTATCATAGAATAAGTATTCTATCATCGAGGACTTTCTGTGAATTTTCGTAAAAAAAAAAAAATTATCTCAATCGAGTGACCTTGGCACTTGTACCGATCAATATTGCTTTGTGTGAAAAAAATATTCTTGAAATCTCGTTTCTTTTTGGTTTTCGTGATTTTTACATCTACTCACTAACATTTAAACCGTTTATGATTTTCACAAGGTATAAATATATAGTCTTATTTTCCAAAAGCTGAAACGCTATAATATCGTCGATGAATTTATTTATTTATAAAATTAATTTTGCCTTTTCAATTCTTTATGACAATAATTGCGACTGTTTAGGATTAATTATAGATTATAATGTTGAATAATCAACGTGATGCCTCTCGAAGTACAGTTCTTAAAAATAGAGAGAGAGAGAGAGAAAGGGAGCAGAGAGTGAAAAAATGATTTTATCTGAAGATTCGATAGTGTGAAAATTGGAGCGAGAAACAAAGAAATGTGGGTTCGTGCATGCAAAAACACTGACCTGTCAATAATGATAGAACGATAACGAGAATAAGGATGAGATGTTTTTGAGCTCGGGGCATGAGGTCGTCCGTGCTCGACCTCATTTTTCGAGTGCTTCGAGTCTCTCGAGTCTTCCACATCGATCAGATCCGGAGAGCCTGCCTCGGATAAGACTCGCTTTTTATTACGCTTTTACGTCTTCGCCGCTCGCCTGACGAAAAAGAAATAAAATAACCGAAATGAGCATTTCTATTTCATTTCAGAGCGTCCTTATTCTCGACCGCAAATATTATTTCAATTCTTGTTAACTTTTAGCACGAGGAAAACGTCACGACACACTCGAATTCCAAACAAAATTATTTCGCGAGTCAATTAAGCATCGAACTAAATATTTTTTAATATTTTATTTTCATTCACTCCGCGATGTTTCTTTTCTTTTTTACGTTCCTTGTCTATTCTTTTTTCGAGACGTCATCAGAAACGAGAGAAATAATTTCTCGCGCGAAAGTATAATTAATGGTTTTCGTGGCACACGACGCAATTTTCCGTTACGGTTCACGATATAACCCGAGGCGTCGGAATATCTTTTCACAATTTACGTTTATTACCTCGATTCACATTTTTAAAGGGATTCGAGTATATTTCGGAACGATGTGTCTCGAGCGCCTGTTCTTCTTCCAAAATAGCCCGATAAACTGGAAAAATGATTTTCCAATTGCCGATTAATTGTCTATATATTTTTTTTATTTAAGGAGAGCGCGCCCCCTCCGCGTGGGAAGGGGGTAGACGCGAGGACTCCTAAATATTTGATAAGCAGGTCTCGAAATAATTCGGCTACATGTTCGTGATTCGTACGGTGAATGATTATCTCGCGAGGAAACGAAGGACGAAAACTCTCGAGAAGGGATAAATATTTTTTTGGGAAAAACTCGTATATATTTCCGAGGGTTTTTGAATAGACGCGAGCACGTGCGGAACCGTGGCCTTTTCGGTTTCGACTGATGGGTGTCGACGAGGGAACGTTACGACCGGGCGACCCACGCAGCGGGCAACGCGCAGGACTCGCGAAAAGCTGCTCCGCAAGAGCCAGCATCCCCGTGCAAACACAAATGGAGCCTTTATCAACAGCCTCTTACCCCTCGCTCGAAATTTGCTCCGCGATATGCTCGGTACCTGAGCCACCTAGCCGAATTGAGTGGCTCTCGCCAATTTTTCACCCCTTTCACATTTTTTCAATCAACCCAAAGTTCACTAAAATTTCAATTACCGCCGGCTATCCTCGCCGCTTCGACATCGCGCTGCCCGCGACTCTATTTCACCCTCCTCCGACATTTTTTCTTTGACTATTTTTTCACGAATTTTCCCACTTGGATTCCCATTATTTTAGTCACTTG
This sequence comes from Cremastinae sp. A BG-2022a, assembly GCA_030522545.1. Classification (NCBI taxonomy): domain Eukaryota; kingdom Metazoa; phylum Arthropoda; class Insecta; order Hymenoptera; family Ichneumonidae; species Cremastinae sp. A BG-2022a. The sequence goes on from JAPYYW010002642.1 coordinate 10,610, forward strand.
CGTTTTTATCGTTTTTTGGCATTTTTGTCTTTATTTGAGAAAGATTTATCGATGCGAATGGTAATTTGCATTGCAATAAGCTGTCACGTCCGTAGCAGATTTCTCTGAGGTAAACGTCTCAATAGTTGGACGATATTTGCTATGTTATTCTAAATATTAGAATTATTTTTTTTTCAAGAAAATTGTATGCATCATTTTTCCTATAAAAAAAGGTATATTTTTCGTTGAGTTAATATTATTCTAAACGTTAGAATTATTTTTTCTCAATGAAATCGTATGTATTATTTTTTCCATACAAAAACACGTATTTTTCGTAACGTCAAACTATTACATTACCAAAGTTTTACATTACTAAAACATCGGACAATAATTTACAAGTGAATTTTTTAAAATAAAGATAAAGTGAGAAAATCTTTGGCTGTCCAACTATTGCAGCGTAGTTAAAACTTACTTAGTTAAGACTATACTAATTATTTTAAATAATATACTTTTATGTATTGAAATAAAATGTACTTAGGGCAGTCCTATAATAATTAATATACAATTATCACTTATTTGACTGTGATTTTTTATGAATACTCAAAGTCATGTGATTCGATATTTTTATTATTGTTTAAAATTGTTTGTCTCTTTAAAAATTATTTCTCTATAAAAAGATACCATTACTATTTGCCTTTTGTTTATTACTTCGATTATGATCATTTGTATCAATTGAGTTAATTTGATATCATATTATTATTACTATTATTATAATTATATTAGCGTATAAAGTTTCGTTTCTCTTCGGGGAATTTTTCTCAATGTGTAAGATTCTGATTTATAGTGATTTTATTATCGCTTTAAATTCTTTGTCTCTTTGATGAACGTATCTCGATACGTAGGTATTATTGAAATTCGATTGTTTATTTTTATATATTTTTTGTTTATGATAATTTTTATGATACATGTCTGGAAAACATGCACTAGTATAATTTTCTCGCAAAAGAGTTTCGACTTCTAATGTATGTGGACTGGTCTGAGAACTGCAATCGCGTAATCTTTGACATCGATTCAACAGCATCGTCGGCAAGAGCGGTTACATTTTTGGTGATGATACAATAGAAACGCGCGCTTACTACAGAATCAGAGGGATCGCCCTTGAGTCGGCAAATTGCTATCGAATTCTTGCTAATATTTACAAATTTTTGGTTAATAAAATATCGTTTTTTTCCATAGAGTTTTTTTTTCTATCGAATGAAATATGTAAATAAAAGTTGAGTTGTTTCGGGACAGAAAAAAAATTTTTATGTATGAAATGAATGTAGGGAATTAAAAAATTATGAAAATTCTTTACTTAATTATTTTAAGTAGTATCTTTTTGATCATATCTAAATTTACATAGTTCTCGTGTAATTATATATATTTTTATACCCCCGGAGGGTCTATAACTATATTTCTACAAACAAAATCGCAATTTCGTTTTTAATTTGCTCAAAAAGAATGCGTTGATGAAAAATATGAAAAAAATTTATCAAGTTTTAAGTATTTGAAAGTTTAGAAAATCTAAAAGAAATCACGCGAAAAGTGTATTTCTTCTGAAGTAAACAGTGGTCTGCATCTATTAACTCTTAAGTATTCGGACAACTACCTTAAGGTAGTATTTTTATAAAATGAATTCAACAATAGTTTCATAAACATTTCTTAGCATCGAACATAAATGTATGTTAAATTTAAACAAACTTTACCACGTGAAAATTGAGATATATACTCATTTTAGAAAATCACACTTTTTTGTATCTCCCCATAACAGTTCATCTTTAATATTTCGATTACCAAATTATGAAACCTTTTCAAATTTTTCGAGCATTTTAGTACAATATTGAAGAACATTCAGATGGTTTTTTAAGAAGTTATGCTTAAAAATCTTTATCTGATGATTTTCTTATTATTTAACACAGGAAGACACATTTGAAATTACCCATAGCGCAAGAATCTCTTTAAGGTAAGAGTCGTGTGAAATTGTTTGAGACAGAATTTCTTAAAAATTTGCATAAATAATCTTCTTTGAGGTCATGTCGAAATGTATGACAAATTTTATAAAGCTTCACCATCTAGTAATCGAGATATTAATTATTGAAAGTCATAACATTTTTTGATTTCTCATAAGAGCCTATGTTAAAAGTGGCAATTTTTTGAAATAAATACCTCGATAACCACATGGTGAAGCTTCTTCAGATTTTGCACACATATTACTACGATGTCAAAGAAGATCAGCATAAATTTTGAAAAAATTCTCTCTCAAATAAATTCAAGTGATAATTTTACGTTTAGTTAACACGTACAGCCAAAATTTTGAATAGACTGTCACGCAACTCCTACCTTGATAAGTGACACAATTATTGAATTACACTTTCTTTTACACTTGAAACATCTAGACGTATTTGTATTGTTCATTTTCCTTTCGTACAACATAATGTTTTTATAACGTCTCCCCACATAAATAATTTGTCAAAAAATTCAAAATTAGAATACAATCTACATCTAGACGTTTTTAAAAAATTTTTTTATTCACGATCATAGAGTCTTATTTTTCGTGCTTTTAAGATACTCGATCGTTGGGTGGTAGACGAGAACGGGCGCGTCCATGGCAGCCGTAAAGTCGATGTGATTGAACAGTTTCATTGGAACTTTATGAACTCGAGCCTTGTGCAGGTTTTTCGCTAATGTCTCGACATCCTAGATATATTAAAAGTACGAAATCAGTCAAAAATCATCAAGTGCACGAGGAAAAAACAATAAGAAGCATTTTAAAAATACCGCAGAATCTGCAAGCCAGTCGTTGGGACCTGAATAAAGCTCAACTGGAATTTTAACATTATTTAGGTTGTACTCCGGTGGTGAGTCTTGTCCATACCTTTGAAGATTTTCCTTCGTTGATCCATAATCGAAGCGTTGGAATTTTTCTGCAAAAAATGAGTAAAACAGTACAAAATCACATATACTAAAACAATTTTTAAAATAATACGAAAAAAAAATTATAAAAATAAAAAGTCATAATTTTTTATATTCGAGTAACAGAAAATTATTTCGTAATTTTTTACTCACTGGCCTTAAATTCTTGACCGTAATGATACAATTGCTTGAGCGAACCGCCTGCTGGAAAGTGACCCAGAATTATGGAAATTGTAGTCTGAAAAACAAATTCATTAATAGCTTAAAATTTTTTTTTTATTAAAAAAAAGTATTTCAAGCAGTAAATGTCGAACCGCGTTAATCTGTGCCGAATCGTATCCAGCAACCATGAAAAGTGTGTTGCTACAAACAACCTGATATGGACTCTGCGACTCGCAAATGTATCTACCAATTTTCACCAACATATTGTTCGTTGGTGCGAATTCTCGTACTTTCAGGTAATCGAGCGTGTTCTGAAATGAATAACTATATAAAAAAATTGTACTAAATTATATTATTTTTTTTTAATTATTAAAAAAAGTTTCACGTAAAATAAAAATTTTGTACAGACTGTTCTAGAATGAACACTTTAGAGAAAAAATTCAAGAAAACATTTTTTTTTTCACGTTCGCTCATAAATTTGCATAAAACAAAAATACTTTTCTTAAGGCTATTAATTTAAAAAATTTATTTTGCTCAATTTCGAACCCAAATCTGCGTTGACAGACTGCTGAAAAATCTGATGATCGGACTGCGTAAATTGTTGGTATAAACAACCGGTGCATAGGCGACGAAACTCTTGATTTTTTCGTTATATTCCGGTTTTTCCGAGAGCATAACGAAGCACAAAGTCGTTCCTTGCGAGTGCCCGATGTAGTCGATTTTATCCTGACCGGTACCACCGATAACGTAGTCGATACTCGCTGGCAAATCGAACACAGCCATTTCGTGAAACGAAAAGTCCCAGAATTCAGCACTGGACGTAGAAAAATTAATGTGGGCCTTAGAATAAGTGTTTCCCCGAGAGTTTCCCATCCAGACGTCGTAGCCCTCGTCCGCGAGGAGATAAGCTATAATTTTTCATCAAAATTATATCAAAATAATATACAATTTTTTAATTTCAAAATAACTATATATTAAGGTGTCCGTTATTTACCAAGTTGGCTATTTTTGCTTGGGTATGGGTCAAATCGTTAGTTTTTGTCCTACAAAGAATTTTGAAAAAAAACCCCTCCGATGCGGTTTAACCCTGCCTGAATGACGATACTTTTCCCATTTAAATAACAAGGAGATTTTTCACTTTTTAGAAATTTTTTTTTTCCTTATTATATTCAATAACTTATCAAATATTCTTGATTCTGTTTCTATTATGATCCCTCTATATGGAAAAATAATTTTTTCAATAATTTTATTTCATTTACTCACCTTTCAATATTTATTCTCTATTTAATATTAAATTTTTTTTAAAATGCTCTTAGCAATTATTCACAAAATTAATAAGAATTAAAAAAACACAAATCATTATTTATTTAATTTTAATAACAATTTTAAGTGTAAATACAAAAAAAGTCTAATGATTTTTCTATTAATTGTTCTTTGATCTGCAATTATTATTTTATCCAAATACAAATTAAAATGAAAAAATAGAGTAATTATTGAACGATTTGGCCCATACCCAAGCAAAAATAGCCAACTCGGTCAATAACTGACACCCTAATATATATGAAACAATGTTTTATTTTACCCAGTGATTTGCCAGGACCCATAACTAACCAACTGACAGAGCTCCCCATTATTCCATGTTGGAGAAAAACTACGGGTTTTCCATATCTCGGGGGAGACTTTTCGCCTCCGCTTATGCGATGCAGCGAAATCAAATAACCATCCTCCGTTCGAACAGTGTGCGATTCAGCTGCGTATCCATACTTCGTGATCAATTGTATCTGTATAAGAAGTTAATGGTTCGATTTGCAATGCTACAGTGCGTTTCTCTCCCATATATTTTTCATTTTTCTCAGTCCACTGATTCTATTATATAATACACTCTTTCCGGAGTTTCTTGTCTCTAAAGTTCTATACTCACCCCATCGAGATATACATCTGGATGATTTATAGCTTTTGAAAAATCCTTTATGTTGAAAGTCGGCATGACCATATTGCGAAAGACACCCCAGGCGTTATAGACTTTGTCCTAAAAATATTTTTCAGTTGATGAAAGCACTGTATCTTTTTCGATTCATATAATACAGAATGTCTTGTGAAATTTTTGGTTTTGTATTTGTCATTTTTTTTCAAACAATATTTAAGAATCTTTCAATCAATATAATTTTAATAAGCTTTTATGTAGTTTTGACTTTAAAAAAAATCAAAAAATATACAAATGATTTTCTTTGCAATTTTCGCAGATGGATAAGTCATTTAAAAAATTCATACCTTAAAGTTTCTAACAGACGGATTATCAATGCTGCTGTCAATTTTTTTACCAAGACGTTCTTTGATGTTTTGGTAGCCACGTGCCAAATAATCTTTTCCATTATTGTACCATTCCTTAACAGTTGTTGCCCCTGGGATGTATCTCAGCCACTTGGAGAATTTAGACTAAAAGTAATAATCAATTTACGTTCATATATTGCATATTTCAACAATCATATATACACTTAGAGAAATTATGATATAGTATATTTTATTATAAATAAAAAATTATACTGATTATTTTATAACGATATATGCACTAGATTTTTATAGTAGAATGGAGTATATAGTATTTTAAGTCTGGATTAACAATACTTCAAAATCTAATATTATTTCTGGGAGACCAATTACAATGCATGGGTTTAAAACATATATTTGAGTCTATAATTATCGATGTAGTTGTTACATTATAGTAAAATCTATCATACTTTTTCCTAAGTATTGTTATAAAAATATTGTCATAAAAATAACAAAAAATTATCATTTACTGTCTTCTTTGGAATTGGAGGTGGAGTCATGGCAAAGAATTGAACTTCACCATCGAAATAGCCCATCACCAACAATTCTTCCTGGTCCGTAACCATCATTATATATTGGGCAACAGTTTGAAGTTTCTCTCTTTCAGTACTTTCTCTAAATTAGAAAAAGATCAAAAAATTATATTTCAAATTATAAATTATTCTTTGAATAACAAAAAATATTTTAAATCACAAATATATTCCCTAGCACTGTGTGTTGACAATTTTACGAATAAAATGCAAATGAATCTGAAAATCGACTCCACAATTTTAATCTCTTAATAATTTAATTTTGTAAAACTCACGACACTGAATTTTCAATCAAGGTCGAATTGCTGAGTCCGAGCCATACGTCATAGCCTTGATCCACGAGTAAATAAACTGTAGAACAAAAATCAAGCTCCAATCGAATAAATCAACTGCACAGTTGAAATTCAATGTGAAACGATTCTTAAATTTCCTTTTCATTTCGCACCTATCGCTATTTGCATTTTATTTACGTTGCATGGTCGAGGATTGCATAGAACCCCGTGCTGAATGAAAGCGACTCTCTTCCCAGGGCCGCCAGGTGATTTTGGTCCTGCCGGAATCCGATAAACGATTGTGCCATTCAAACCCGCCGGGTAATTGCGTTCGATCGGAGCGTCCATCGCGGACGGTAGCGTTGGCGGAAAAACAAAGCGCTCGACTTTGTATTCCGGCAAAATATTCAACTCGGACTAAAATAAAAAAAAAACCTCGTTCATTTTTCAATTAACACAAATAACCACAAAATTAATTAAGTAAACAATATATCACGATATAATTTAGAAGCACACAAAGAAAATAATATCAATTAACAAAATCATTAAAATTTACCTGATTTTCGTCAGATGTTTCGAAAAATTCGTTCGAACCTTTGAATGCGTCGTTAAAGTGAAAATATTTTGATGAACCGCTCGTAACGAGCGTAGAAATAATCGCTAAAATCGCAATTTTATTGATTCTTGCCATTTTTAAAGGGAGAGGGAGAGAGAGAAACGCGAAATTAAATTCGATAGAGTTTCGCGGTGGAAATGACAATTTATTCGCAAAGTATTGAATGACGACTGAGTGCGTGCTTCCGATCGCGTTGTGACCCCAAGTGCCGACCTTTCGCAGATAAGCCAAGTTTTTCTCGTCTTCTTCGGGGTTTCAATCGCTCATGAAATTGCCAACTATCTTCGAATTATGTTTATAGAAGAGCTTATAAAAGGTTCGTGTTCATATATGAGCGAACACAACGCAGTTTGAGTAAAGACGCGATAAAATATGTGACGCTCTGCATTATTCGACAAACATCACTGTTAAAAAATTTATTTTAATTGTGAGACATAAAATGCTGTAATGCACAGCATTTTTGAGAAAGTTTGGAAAATTGTGGACACAATGTACAGTAAATTGTGCACAATGATGAACGATAGAATTCAGAGACGTCAAACGTAATATTCGAACTGAGAAAAATAAAAATCGTATTGTATGACTTTTTAAGCTTCTAGAACAAATTTTGGATTTTTTTTTAAGTTACGTAGATTATTAAATACATAAATTGTATACGATCAAGAGTAAAGAGTGCACACTAGAGAGTTAACCACGAAACTCGATGTAATAAATAAAATTAAACTGATTCAAGATGATCAAAAAACCAAAATTATATTGGGTCATTTTTTTGGTGAAAAAATTTTTGGAAAAATGTGTACAACGAGAAACGATAAAGAAACGCACGCAACAAGCACAAAACTCCAACTAACGGGAATAAAATTGATCCGAGATTATAGAAAAAGAATTATATATTATTATTATTATACGTTTTCCTTATTATCGCAATTTTGATTATCTTTTTCTAAGACCTGTTTACGATTTTCACGCGTGATTCTGTATTGAGTAGCGCTTGGTGCTACGCATCATAAAATTCTCACAAATGTATGTGTGAAAATACGTGTAAATCGTAAATAACACACATTTTTTATTCTGCAAAAATTGTGAGATAACGCATTAATTTTTTGTTGGAGATCTCAATCGTATCAAAAATTGACAGTGAATTGACATCTCGTTAAGCGATGAGAGGTGATGGGACATTATCAGATTTTCATAGGCCGGAATTTCTTTCTCTTGTTTCTATTATTTTACATTTAGTCAGTACATTTTCTCTCTTCTTAACGTTGCTTACAAAAAATCTAAATATAATGTGTATAAATACTAAAATATAAACTATATTTAAAAAAAAACAATTTATAATATATGATCACTCAATCGCTGGCAAGTGAAGATTTCAGTCTCGATACTTGTGCATCATCCCTATGATGATGTTGTACAGCAACTTTCTACCGTCGTTGGCCCAGAGAAAGTCGAGATGTGCGAATTTTTCGTGAGGAACTCTGAATTTACCGATCGGATTTCCGAGCTCTTTGTACAATCGATCGACATCCTTGGGATGGACGAACATGTCGTTCGAGGAATAGTGAAGCGAAACTGGAACTTTGATCTTTGAGAGATCGTAGGGCGGCGGTGTTAGTCGCTTGTATTTTCGCCAGTTACCGAACAGCCCATAATCGTATTGTCGAAATCGTCCTGAAAATTTTTCATTTTTCGTATAATTTTGATAAAAATTATACTTAACTACAATTATAAATAAAATATGTACATATGTATTGCAATAAAAACGATATTTACCTGCTTTTATCACTTGTGAGTAATGGACGATTTGTCTAACAGATGCACCAGCGGGTACATGTCCCAGTATCGCCGGTAGCATTGTGCTATTGAGCTGATCCGAGCCATAACCAGCGATGAGGAAAATAACGTTTGTGCACAGTGGCTGCGTCCAAGCATCGTCGTTGCATACCAAGGCCATTACCTCTTTGACCAAATCAGAGCTTGGTTGGAATTCGTAGAGTCCGAGCATGTTCATCAGTTTCTGGTGAGTCGATTTTTCAAACACATTTACATCATGAAAATTTGGTCATTCCATTTTTAATTCTTAATCATTTAAAAATATATATATTTTTTAAATGTAATATAAAGTGTACCTCGATATTGTTGCCAAATTTCGAAATGACTTGGTAGAAAGGACTCGTCATGTGAGTCATGTAAGCAACCGGGGCTAGAGCGAACATAGCTTTGATTTTTTTCTGATATTCTGGTCGCTCCGAAGCCATGACCCAGAATCCCGTAGTGCCCTGACTGTGGCCAATGTAGAGGATCTTTTCCTGCTCCGTTTTCGTGATAATGTAATCGATCATCGCAGGAAGATCGCTGCAACCAACCTCGTGCCACCTAAAGCCAAAAATGTCGTTCATATGCAGGATACCAATGACATTTATTTTATGCAATAAAATGTAGTTAAGTATTGCACTATAGATCTCATAAAATATTTATTGCAGCACCTAAGTTATTAAATCTATGAAGCTATAAACAGATTTTTGTGATAATGACAGATATAGTCAAGACTGCAGTTATTTTGCACTAGATCTAATAACATATTTATGAAGCCATGAAGTTGGATATTAATAGACACGGTAGTGCCTTCAGGGAATTCAGCAGGATAATAAGGAACGAAACCAAAGACTAGAAGAATTAGTTTAGATTGTGACAAACCAGCAGATGACAGGTGGATGATCTTTATACGTGAGATATGCGATATGGTTCTTAAACGAGAACCGTATTAGCGATGTAAATCCCTGCTATGCTATTGTCATATCATGAGGAATGAATTATTCTATTCTAGAATATTTAATAATAATCAAATGCATTTTATGAAATCGAGTATTTAAATAAAGTGAATTTACGAGAATAGCCAGAATTCCTTGTCGGAGGTCGAATGCGTGTGGTGCTTTCTCGAAAATGTATTTCCTCGACTATTTCCGAGCCAGACGTCGTAGCCCTCGTCCGCAAGAAGATATCCTGATTGAGAAGTTATTATTTTATAATAACTGAATTTATAATAATTTGTAATTAGAGCCTTTTAAGGTAGTTCTATAGGTACAGTCAAATAAAAAGTAATTATTTCAATTTATCTCCATAGCATGTGGCTTTAGAGCTTAAGTCAATTAAAAAAAGTTGTTGGAAATTGTTTCAAGAACAACATACTCAAAATTCAAGGTAATCTAATGTGACCTGTACTTGCTACGTATGTATGAAAATTTTAAAAATCATAATCTTAGGATTTAAAAAAAAAATTAAAGGAAACTCCTTTGAAGTGCAAAAAAGAGTTGTGCTAAATTTTAAGAAGGTTCAGCATCTAGATTTCAAGATATTTAGAATTGAAAATGACGATATTTAACATGATTTCTCATGGGAGAGCACTGAAAATTGGAATTTTTAACACTAAATATCTCAATTTCTATGTGATGAAACCTCTTAAAATTTGGTACGCATATGCGTGACATATCAAAAAATGACTGTACCAATTATCAAAAAAAATCCTAAATAATCGATAAAACCATAAAACTATCTTAAGGTGAAAATACAGTACCTAGGGCTCGTTCGGGACCGGTTATTATCCAATCGGCGGAACTACTCAAAATTCCATGCATTACCAACACCGCTGGCTTTCCTTCAGGACTCGGGTTATTTTTGGGTCCTGTGATTCGGTGCATCTCCAGTATGTACCCAGTATCGGTCACCACGTGATGCAACTCGCAGTTGTAGTCATACTTTTCTATCAATTGTCCCTAGAAAAATTTCATTTCATTAGAAATTATTGTCTTTGATGCTTTTTTCATATTCCTCAATTCATTTTGAATTCCAGTTAGACTCTTGAAGAGGAGATAACGAAATTTTCAGTGGCTATTTTTGCCAATGTTTATCACAATTACGATAACAAATCATAAGTTGTTGAATCGAGAATAAAAGTATTTTGAAAATCGTGAATCATGGGTTTATCTTTTATATTTTGTGATCCAGTACTCACGGTCGATAATTGTGCATCCTCATTGTAAGCGAATTCGGCCAAATCGTTATTATACAATTCGGGAATGGTTGCGGCGCGAGTTGCGCCAACGAGAGCGAAAATCGCGAGGATTACTAAATTTCGACCCAGTAGCATCATTGGTGTCATTTCGACTGTACAATGTGGGCATGACAACTTCTCTATTTATATGTGAAATTGACGCTAGAAACGTCGGAACGGATCTCAGAATCTTCTATCTAAAATCTTGATCATTTTAAACTCAACTGTCAATTGCCTCACCGATAACGCAACATTTTATTTATCTTCCCGATCCGAGGGGGTTCGAGTCATGGAAAAAGTGATGGGAAATCAATTCGTATTAGAAATAAACTATCCAAAATTTTTGTTGCTTGTCTTTTAGTTGATTTTATTTTTTTTTAATTCATTATTCAAGTTCAATCTTTGTTTAATTTTTGATGAGAAAAATATTGAAACGCTGCTTTGTCCAAAAATTTACGGATATTTGAGAAAACGCATCTTTTAACTGCGTCGAAAAGTGTCATAAACTGACAGTGATGATACGAGAAAAAATTCTTTCAATCAGATGAATTATCGTAAATGATTGATGAACGATGCGTTCTTGAATTTTTGCATGATGCTTAACATCCAGATAAATTTGAAACAATGGAGCAGTTGCGAGCTCGTTACAACGATTCCGCACAGATTTCGATAAAAATTTGACGAATCGCTTTCTCGAAACACGCTCGATCTTATCGATGCATGTTTATACTCGGACGTAAACATTTTCGTACGTTTGAAATCGATAATTGACATACTTCCGATAATAATTTTAAGAGATAAAAATATCTGTTTTTAATTTATAATAAACTATTTAAGGTTTTACATAACGGTAGTTGGTATTAATTTATAATTAAAAACTTTTACTATCTGTTCGTTTTAAGATTTTATTTCAATTTTTCCCATTTTTATAAAAATATTATTTTTAGTTCAAATTTGTGAAATTTTGTTCAAGGTCAAATTATTCGACACTAAGAACAACATCGATTTTTTCATATGATCATTGTGATAACTGCATCGTTAAATTTATAATCATTTTTAAAAAAGTATTATATTTTTAGTTCAAATTTGTGCAATTTTGTCCCAGATCAGATTATTCGACACCAAGAATAACATCATCGATTTTTTCATACGATCATTGTGATAACTGCATCGAGGATGATCACAATAGTAGATTTTACGATAAAGTAACAACTATTTTCTGACATTATATTTCACTAAATATATTTTTATACTAAACCTAAATATATTCTTAAAGTCTGATACAAAAGTATGTCGAACTCTAATACTTTATCTGGGAACCAGTTGTAATGGATAGGATCTAAAATTATATTTAGCTGTATAGCAATAATCAATAAGCTCACTTTAAAATAAGATCTACAATAATTTTCTCTCGCAGTACATTGTGAACGATTTTTATGGTGAGACGTGAGAGATTAGGTAGAAAATGCACGATCTTTTTTATTCGTGCTGTACCACTTAGAAGTAAATAATTCCTCATGTCAAGAGACAAAACACGAGGAAATGGAACATTGAAAAAAAAACATTTCTTATCGTTGCGTGAAAAATTTTAAATCGTTCGAGAAAAACGCAACTCAGAACGATCAAGATTTGACTCTTCATATCACGTTCCTCGAAATTTCGTTGGTGACACGATAAAACTTTTACGCTGTCTATTTTTTTTCTTGTTCAAGTGCGAGGAAGGTTCGAGAAAAGAATTGGCAATTTTTCAAGGTTAATTAATCGTTTATTCAGGTCGGAAAATCAACGAAAAACGATTTACAAATGTCGATAAATTATTTTACTACCTTTGCAGTTTTGATAACGCATCAACTTTTTTATTTCAAAAATAAAG
>JAPYYW010002643.1:0-32231 GCA_030522545.1 Cremastinae sp. A BG-2022a
AATTGTTGCTAATTTATTAAAGAACAACATACTCTGAATCCAAGGTTATCCAAGGTCATGAATACCAGATATACTTGGTGTATAATTGACAAATTTTTTGCGATAGATTTTTCTGAAAAATGAAACACAGTTTCAACTATGTTATATAAAACTCTCTGCAAAATTTTAAGTGAAATTACCGTCTGGAATTCGAGATATTTATTGTTAAAAATTGTACTTTTAACAGGCGCTCTTATGAAGAATGTACAAAAAAATGTGATATTTGCTATTAAATATTTTGACCTCTACACGATGAAACTTCATAAAATTTGGTGCACATATGTATATGACCTTAAAGAACGTTTATGCAAAATTTTAACGAAATCTGTCGACGCTTATTTTAAAGCGAACAATAAAAGTACGTTGTGTATAATAAAAGTATAATAAATGGTTGGATAGTATATTATATAGGAGAGGACGAAAGCATCATTTCTCTAAGGCATTTCGTCTGAATTTTGTTGAATATCCGAGGTCGTCGTGGGCGTAAGTGCATACTGATGGGACGATTGCGAGTCACGAGAGCGGAGCGTTCTTCAGTCGAATCCTTCGCGGTGTGTGGATATCGTCGCTCGCGGCGGCATTAGCGATTACTCGCACAGCTTTCTCGCCATTCACGATTCCTGGGCTTAAGTTGCTCGTACCTTTAAAGCGTAGAAGCCAAAGACAACCGGGTCAACGGATCAAGGTTCCCCGCATTTCCTTTTCCATCACAAGCGAGCTTCATCCTCGCCTCTCGCGAGCACAGACGTTTGTTCACCGATATAAAGAGATAAAGCGATGCTTCTAAAAAACACTCGAATTCAAACTTTTGCCTCGATCCCAAGTACATAAATCGTTCATTACGACATTTCTACACTGAAATTGCGCAATTTCAAAGTCAAGTGTGATCCCGTGCCAGATTTAACTCGCATCTACCGCGTCTGTCATCGAGCATTATTTATCGCTCAAAGCGAAACGAGTCTGCCATTGTTTTCGCACTTTCCATTCACGGAATCGCAACTTAGGTTCATCATAATTTTTTTTTCTCCCTTTTCACGCAGACGTGACGAAATTTACCGCTCATGACTTATTTTTAAATTCTTTACACTGAGAGAAAAGTATACGGTAGACGCATTGATACCGATTATTGTATTGAACCTATTGTATTTTAATTATATCCTGTCCCAAATGAAAAACTTCGGTTTAGTATTTAAATATTATAATTGTATGTAAAATAGTGTAATTTTATGAAGGTAAACAATTTTCAAATTGATCATCCGTTTCAATAAAATTTCCTTCCACGTCCGTTTAAGTTGTAGTTTAAGTTGTAAGTTTATAAGTAATATATTAGGATAAAATCTTAAAATAATTGCCGCAAAGTTTCATTTTTAATTATAAAACATGATATTGGTAAAGTTTGAAATCGTCACACGGAGAAATAATTTAAAAAAAGGACGTAATACCAGCAATGCTGCAAATTATAGTTTCTAAAATCAATTTTGGTATCTTTCGTGAACTACTTTGAAGGAAATTGAAAATTTCAACAAAGTTTTACCTTGAGCTCACATTAATTTGATTTTCATGTGCCGATTACCTTAACTAGAATTAAATCGATTGTATAAGACCAAAGTAATGAAAAATCAATTTTCAAAGTGCACGCACGTCGCAAATAAGAATATATGGTATTCTTTGATATTGTATTTGACGGTTGGACTGCGAAAATTTTAATGAAATCTATTCCTAGCGTCAATTAAACGTGTTGCTTAATTTTCCCGGAGAGTCGAACGCTGCACGTGAGGCTATTTATTTACATTTTAACGTGAAAGTCCCTCGTTTCATAACGATAAATTACAATTAAAGGCCATTTTGCGTTTCAGATTGTTTTTTCTCTCTTTCTTTTATCTTTCTTCTTCTCGAAACGACAACTTCTCGGGCCCGCGCTTATATTTGTTTTACGTGCAGCCGAGTATTATAATGTATTGTAACGGATCGTGAACGGTAACGTTCTGTACGCAAATGCCAAATGTCTCGTTTTCAGGCAACCAAACCAATAATTCGTTCTCTCTCATTTCTATATATAATTATATTCTTTCTTCTCTTTTCTTATAATCACTGGTAATCATTAAGATACACACTGTGAAAAAATATTACTTGGATCATTAAACATATTAAGACGATCCATATATATGGTTTTTATTCAACATCAGCATACTCAGAGTAATTGATTCCATAAGTGAACGATAATTACGTCACCAAGACTCAAATATTGATTTTATGAATTTTAATTGCATGCGTGGTTCATTTAATACTTTACCAAAACTATTCTAAGCTCTTTATATAATCATTAATTATTTTTTATACTTTAATTTTGAAATTATATTTAAATTTAATTACAGAAATTGTGTTGAGTATTCCTCCATATAGCCTTGTGATAAAATTGCATGTAGTTTTTAACGAATTTATTTCTCGAACAGTCAGCAACAGGCAAAACCAATTTTATTATTAGACAGTTTTAATCATTTTTCTCAGATTCTGAAACAATATTTAGAAATGTAGGCATTCTTACCATATAAAAATGTCTATTTATGTCCTGTGGCTCGAAAAATGATTTATTCCAGCTGGATCGCAACCTTCGTGAGAATCGGTAGAGTTATCAGTCACGATAAACCGAGTCCAGGCAAATTTTCGATCGTTTCGAACATCACGAATCGTTGCGTTTCTTGTCGGGTCACATTTATCGAAGGACAAAAAATTTATTATTTTATATCTGTGAAAGGTGAAACGAATGATTTTTTTCAACGTTTTCTTTTTTCAGTGGATACAAAAAATTTTCCTTACGATCACAGACTGATGAAATAACTTTTTATACTAGTCATGGTTATTAAATTTATTTTTTTTAGTTCGTTAATTAATTTCTGCGAGAGATATAGTTAGGGAAGTGCAAAAGAATGAGAAAAAAGAACGATAGTCCAGGCTTAATGTTATTTAACACTTGTCACGAAAGGATAACGAGTCGTGAAGAGCGTTGAATAAATTGCGCGATGATTTTTCAACGACCTTTCCAACGATGGAAGCTTAGACTACATAATCCACGATCGAAGACTAACAGTTGAGTGATTACTCCATGGACAAATCTTATTCCATCATTTTTTTTTCAATATCTGTCATTTTTTTCACTTCTTTGTTTTCAAAAGGAGTAATTTCAAAAAGGTGAAGGTGATATCACCTTCAAACTCTATTTTGCCTAGAATCGATATACTTTTTAAGCACAAAATTGTTTAATTATCCTTTAAAATTGAGAGAAATATATATGGATTTAGGAATTTTGTTTGTTGAATGAAACTTAATTTTTTTTGTCTTTTTTTGTAGTTTGAACTTATTATTAATTATGTACATTATAATATGAGAAGAGACCTAGCAAAGTAAAAACAGAGGTGATGGTACCGTGACTGGGGACTTGGCTATTTTTCACAAAATTAATGTCACTGACTCGACGAGAAATCTCGAGAACGAAATTCTCAAATAAAAAATAATAACAATAGTCTAACTTCAGGCAGTATTGATTGTATTTGAAGAATTTATTCTCTCTTTCCACGCTGTCAGGTTCATTGCGCTATGCGAATACGACGAGCATTCTGCTAATTCGTTCCTGCAAAAAAGAAAAAAAAAACACCTCAGACATTATTTTGTATATCTTTTCATGAGATGTAGTGTATTTATTTTTCTTTTTATTAAAATTTTTTATTTCACTTTTCCATAATATTTTAATCATCAATGAAACAAGTAAAATATCTTTCTTTATAAATAAAATAATTAAAACATTTTTTTATGTCAGGTAAAAAGGCAGTGAATTTTTTCAAAATAAGACAATGAAACTTGGACCTAATGGTTGAAAGTCACCAAAAAATGTTGAATAGCAAAAAAGTAATGTGTAAGAACAAACAAATATGAAACTTACAGGAAAGGATCTCTGAGAATGAAAGCTTTTGGTTGAACGCTTCTGAGAGTGTCACCATTGTCGCATAAAATTTTAGCCATCGTAGTTTTTCGTATTTCTTCCAATTGATCGAGTGTAAAAGAACCAGGAGAATTGCCGTTCTCGTACCAGTATTTGTCACCTATTTAAAAAATTAACAAAGTTCGAATTTGATTTTTCATTTACGAGAAATAAGAGTTGTAAATATGAAAAAAAACAATGTTTACCCAATCTTATGTTTCTGAAGGTTCGTCCCAAGAGACAGAGAAAAGTCGTGCCGACGACGGATCCCTCGACTGGAATTTCCGAGAGTGCACCAGTCACGAGGTCTATGTCCTCGACATTCCTGTCATTCGGTAAAAAATTTGCGAACGTTGAAAACTTGCAGAAAGTATACTCAAGCGACAAGAATAGCGACTGAAGAACATATGATTATAATCTTCACAATATTTTAAAACTATATACTTATTTTTAAAAGTAAATTTCTTTACGAAACTTTTTATCAAACTGTTCGGTTGGGAAACTTGCAAGCGTTGAACAACTGCAGAAAATGCTCGAGCAAAAATGCAAAATAAAAGCGAAAAATAAATTAAAATAAATATCTTAACAATATTTTAATAATCTCCGCATTTTTAAAATGAGCCTTCATTTGTTTAAACAACTACCAATAATATTCAATGAAATTAAAAAATTAAACAGTATACATTTTTTATTCATCAGGTATGTTTTTATTCATTTAAAAAACTTTATTTATTACGTAATTTTTGGTAAATTATTTTTATTTTCAGAATAATACTAAAAAAAAAATACTGAAGGAAATTTATTGATAAAAAAGTATATGATAAAAAGCATGCATACCTGTAAACTCTCTGAAGCCTTTCGATCGTTTCTCTAGTGATCGTTGCCTGGAGATCTGAGAAAGTGGCAACTTCCGGTAATCCGCAGAAGGATCTCCATCTGACGTAAGGCGCCAGACCGTGGTCTCTTCCCTGTTGTATCGCCTGGGCCGCGTAATCCACCGCGACGTCCCGAGTTTTTCCATCATGGAAATATCTTTCCAGAAGAATCTCGTTCAAGCCGGGTGGCAGCGGTTTTCTCGAATGTCCAGCTCCAATCAAAAGAAATTATAAGCTTTTTTAAAAATCATATTATTAATTGTATATAAATTGTATTAGTAATATAATTATGTAACACATTCACGTTTTACTGGTGCAATTTTTACAGTGAAAATAAATATTCATGATAAAGATTTGATTTCTTCAAAAAAATAAAATGTGTAATTTTTTTTCGAGTAATTTTCGTACATACATATTTTTATGTAAGTACACAGGTCACCTTGGATAATTTTAAATTTAGAATATGCTGTTCGTTGATCAATTTATAAGAAATTTTCTTATAATACATGAACAAGCCTCAAAACTACATGATGAGAAAAACAATTTAAAAAAAAGAAAATTGAATGAATTCCTATATATGAATATGTATAGGAATACTTAAAGATAATAATAGTGTAAAAATGATATATTATGAATATTTTTATAAACCTGTAGCCCCGGTGATCAGTCGATCGATCGCGCCGGCCTCATACAATTCCTGAGGAGAGTAGAAAGCCGACAGCAGAGATCTTTCACCGGACTTGCCCGTCGATCTCGTGTCGACGAGGTCGAGGGTCTTTGGAGTGAGAGCAGCGACGAAGAACAGCCCCGCCGAAGCTGCCGCGTTCGAGATAGTCGCTTCGATTTTCGAATCGTAGCCCCGGTAATAACCCAGTGCTGTCAAACGCAGATCAAACCTGTCCGTGGATTAAATATTGTATAGCTGAATATAAATTAAGCTACATTTATTTTATATAAATTACATTCACCATCAGGTTATTTAAATTAAATTATATAGAATATTTTATAGACAAGCTTAAGAATAGATTTCTTCTAAAATCTCTATATTAAAAAGTCATTTTATTTATACAATCATGGAATGAAAATTCTACTTGTATATGTTCGCAACAGAATAAAAATTTTAATTTAAAAAAATTATCAGTAATTGCCTTTTCTACATATGAGAAATCATAGAAAATTCTACTCGTCAATTATCGTCGTTTATTATTTCATTGTTGTAGTCTAGCTTATACACAGGTTGCAATCGCATTATATCGATTTTACTTAGCCATTTTTCAATAAATACTTCTCTAACTTGCGTTTTTAATAAAATTTCAATTTTTAGCTGATTCGGGTATACTGTGTATTTCAACTATTCTATCTTTATTAAATAAAAACTACATTTGATTGAATAAAATAAATCTCTAAATATGAATAGAATAAATAAATAAAAAATAAAAGAAATCTAATTTTCTTGAGTTAACCATACCTGTATGTTTTAATTCAAGACCATCAATTTAGTTTGTTTGAGCCAAAAATGTGATCGATTTTTCTTAAATTTCTTTTGACAGTGAGTGTTTATAAAAACAGTGAATTTAATTTACCTATCGAGATTCTCTTCGCCGAGAATAACGGGCAGGAATTCGTTGTATGTGATATGTTGCATTTTCGCGATGACGATGCGTCTCGCTTCCTGGTAGAGTTTTTCATCGTCCCAGCTCGCATTCAGGAGCGCGAGCTGATCGGCGACCCGGTTATGTTCTCTCAGAAAGAGAACGTGCATGAGGGCCAGTCCAGGATTTTCGTTTATTCTGGGATCACCGCTGAAGAAGCAGGGCAACGATTTGCTCGTTGAGCGACAACTTCCGCGGTCGCTCGACGGCATCGGCAGATTTTTGCTCTGGGTGTTCAAACGACCGCCCGTACCAGATCTTAGAGCTCGCGAAATTTCTTCCGAATTACCATAAATCGTCGACAGATCCAAATAAGACGAGGCTTGATTTATTTGCTGTCTTGGACCTAAACAACCCTTCACCGGATAATCAGGATCTAATATGAATTTTCATTTTCATTGCTTTTTTAATCATTTTCTTTATTGTTTGGCGATCAAAACAATAATTTATAAAAATAAAGGGATTAAAAAATACAATATGTAATAAAGTACAATGATAATGCACTCTTGAGGAGGGTGATTTTCCAAGCCGATAATTTTCGCGTTAAAAACATTTTTTAAGTTTTGAATTCAATGAAATTAAATGAAAAATAAAAAAAGTCAAGAAAATGTATGGCGTGTGCAATAAATATGTGCAAATGTTGTATATAAAACCGATGAAATCGTTTCGAAATAAAAAAAAATGAAAAAATGAAAGAGCTAACCTGAAGACTGTTGCCAGGGTGCGGAGCGGACCTGGAGTACTCCATACACCCAATGGAATTATCGGCCGCGATGGGAAAGCATTCTGGATGAAAATTCTCGTACTCGACGTCGCAGCATTTGAGCCTGTCGCCTCCATTGGTTAATTGCATTCTGGGGGTGTGCGACAGATCGTTCGCGACGAATTGTCCGAAGAGAGCGGTGATGGCCATGAGATAGGGATGTTTTACGTCCGGCCCGCCGGAATGAACGTTTCTCGAGACTTGCCGGGCGCTCGGGAGGTCCGTCCGGGGCAGGGAAACCCCGTCTTGGTACTCCGGGGGCAAAAAACGGGAATACGCCTCGAGAGCGCCGCCCCAGGTCGGATGAAGAAAATTGTTGCATCGCCCGGTGTGCGTTCTGTATTTCTGACTCTTGAGATTGTTGCACTCAGCGCTGTTTTTCGCGTAAGCGATCGCCGTGTCCCCGGAACAGACGAAAGTCCCGACCGAGGGCAAAAACGACATAACGTCCTTCGACGACATGTTCAAGGCCTCGACGATTATCGTCGCCATCGTTTCGCTCCGCAGAGCCCGCCTCGAGAGATCCTTCGCGGCTTCGCTCATCCCATGAGACGCTCCTAAATACCACGAGGGAGAATCCTGACTCAATCGAGTCGCCGAATTTCTTATCGTCTCTTCGGTCTTGTAATATTTTTCCAGCGATACGTTCGTACGCAGATTCAATTCTTCGAGCATTTCCGGTGGCAGAGTCGTACATTCTGTCACCGTCGTCCATGATAAAACACTGAAAATTAAACATGCATTTACTTTACTTTGTTCAAACGGAGATATGATCATTTGTATATTTATTTGATTTTAAAAAAATGCTTTTTTATTTTTTTATTTATTTTTAGATTATAATAATTAATAAATCATATTTTTTGTAATACAAACTAATAAATCTTATTATTTACTTTTGATACAATAGTTTTTGACTATTTTGGATGTAAAGATAATATTTATTTTTATAAAATATTTCGTTCACTATAACTCGCTGGATATATTTTTATCATAAAATTTTTAGTAGGTTTTTTGAACAGAAAATTACTGGGAATACATTATTTTTACTCAGCATCAGTTAAAGGAGCAACTACATAATGTTAATTACTGACAATTTTGCAAAAGACAGTTAAAATACTTTAAAATAATTCCACAGGGGTACAATAATGCATTTAGAAATTTTTTTTCAAATTGCCGAAGATTGAAGATAATCGTAAAGTAGATAAAAGTTATTGTTCTTGTACAATTAGCTCAACCTAAAAGTGGAAAGAAGATCCGGAAAGTACATAGAAGTAAGCTAAAAAACCATTCGTGTAATTAATGAGGTCGCGATAATTATTCGTTCAGTGACATTTATTTTACGATCCTCGCGTTTCAGTTCAGAGACGTGACGAAAGTCTTCTCGTTCCAGTAAAAGTATTATAAAACGCTCGCAGAGAATGTCCCGTTCCATGTGTTTACATTTTTGCGTCATTACCGGAGCAATAACCCTTCAACTAGAGAATTTTTTTGTTACAATAAGAAGCACTAAGTGGACGTTAAAAAAAATTCCGTGACATCCATTACGAAATACGATAATTGCCTTCGATTTCTGCTCATTCTTATTGTACTTTGTTTTTCATCACAGTATACTTTTGGTATTTTTAATTTTTTATTCATATTTTCGATTGTATTTTAGCAGTATATTTAAATATTAATTATTTAAAGTATATTCAAATAAATTATTTAAATATATTTATTTAGTTAATTTTATTTACTTTGAGATAATTAAATAAAAAAGAATAATTTAAATAAAATAATTGATTTAAAAAAATTGTATATTTTTAAATATTTAAATATTTAGGCCCGTTTTGTTAATAGCGTGATAGAGACTCTACAGCGTAAAACATGTTTTCTTTTTTTCCCCCATCGAGCAGTATTCCTAGATCAGACGCCTTACAGATGAGAGAAAGGGAATTTCATTAGCCAAATTTGGTATCCAGAAACTGAAAGATAAATTATTAGGTATCATTCACCGTTTATATAACTTTCCAGCATTCTTTTCAGATTACACGTGACTGTTGTGACAGTATTTTGCGTGTTTATAGCCATAAATTATTAAAAATAATTTATTCATACGTCCGCACATTCGATCGCTAATGTTGCCTATAGGCTGATTAGAGATTGTGCTTTCCAAATTTTAGTGCCTTATATTATAAGATATAACATTTTTTTCTGAAAATCTTTTTACGAGATGTTAAAAAGTAAAATTAAATAATAAAAATTCTGGTAACAGCTTGGTGCGATATTTTGCGATTGAACAAATGCTCTCGTCATTGTTTACTCTCGAAGAAGCTAATTTGAAATAGAAGTTAGTCATGATGCGGTCATTAACATCCCACTATATTATATTCTAATAATAAATACATAAAAATTTATTTGGATGACGATTTACGTTTATTTTTATTTTTATTTTTATTCTTGTATCCAAATGTTTTCTTCCAATGTTTTCTCCAAAAACTGATATTTTTTTTTATAAATAAGGATATGTTTTTGATTTTTATCAATTGTATAAAATTGGAATTCAAAAGTATTATATTTCAAATGTGTAAACGAAAAGGAAAAAAAATACAGAGTATATTTTCATAAATAAATATATTAAAAAGTATCTTTAAATAAATCTAATTAAAAATAAACTACAAAAAAAGCGAAGATTGTGTGTATTTTGCTGAAATCACATATTCATTGATCGTTAGATGTAATATATAATGTAAATGTGGGAATGAGGAAAAATTATGTTCGTTCCATCTGAAACAAGGTAGAAAGAAAAAGAAACCAGAACGAGATGAAAACGCGACAGTCTGAAATCTTTCCAAACCCGTCCGAATTGATTTAACGAAATCGTCGGCGACGTACACATTGAATGACATTTAAAATAGTCTCGTGATCCGCGATATTTCTTACTTTATTTACTTCGGCGTCGATCTTATCCTTCCTTTCTTTTTATGCTTTTCTTCCCAGAGTTACACAAATGGCGCCTCTCATTTTCATTTTTTTTATTACTCTGACCCCGTCCATACCTTCTATGGGTTTTATTCTGACCTACCATAACTCACAATAACACTTACATGTACGAGCTTCAAAACCATACGATTACGAATCAATAGAACCCTTTCTAATAAATAATTAAACATATATTACGTTCAGTTATTAATCACAGTGAATGATGAAGCGAATAATAAATAACTTTTAAAAATATATACATAGACTTTGTTGTTTTTTTATCCAATTATTATATTTTTTTATTGATTTCGAACGATAGTAAATTATTTATTTATTTATTTTTAAACTGTTAAATTATTCAAGTATTCCCTTCACAGACCAATTTGTTTGCGCCGATTTCTATTTATCTCGATTGATTAAAAAAAAAGAATGTCGGATTAAATATGGAAGAGAAAAAGAGATCTGCGTGCGCGATGTAGGTTGACATTTAAACAAATCCTTCCTGGTTTCCTCGTGACTTCCTTACGCAATAGTCTCCAACAATCCCACGCCCTCCTAAAGTCCTGATTTCTGTTCTACGCACTTTTATTTTTCTTCTATCCGTGTTCAAGGGATGTTAAAATCGTTATAGAATCAGCATTAAAAAATATACAGATAAGTATGTTTGAGAATTGCTGAGTTGACATATATATTTAAAATCATTGTATCAATCACGTTACTTCAATAAATACACCACGTTTAGTAAACCAATTCTCTTTTAAGGTAGTTCTATAGTTTTGTCGATTATTTAGGAATTTGTTGAAAATTGGTACATTCATTCTTTGATACGTTACGCATATGCGTGCCAAATTTTAAGAGGTTTCACCACGTAGAAATTGAGATAATTATTGTTAAAAATCTCAATTTTCAGTGCTCTCCCATAAGAGTCCGTGTTAAATATTGCCATTTTCAATCCTAAATATCTTGAAATCTAGATGGTGAACCTTCTTGAAATTTTGCACATCTCTTTATTGTACTTGAAAGAAGCTTCCTTTAGTTTTTAATAAAAATCCTAAGATTATGAATTTTTTAATTTTCATACGTACGTACCAAGTACAAGTCACCTTGGATGACCTTGAATTTTGAGTATGTCGTTTTTGAAACAATTTGCAATAACTTTTCTTAATAAACTTAAGCTCTAAAACCACATGTTATGGAGATAAATTAAAATAAAAACTTTTGATTTGACTGCACCTATAGAACTACCTTAAAACGATAAAATATAAAAAACCTCGTCTTCAAAAATTTGGCAAAAAAGTATTACATAGTACAGATAATGTATACGTAATCGATGCATCAATAAGATTTGCATAAAATTCAATCCAATGAAAAAAAACGAAACTATACCAATATACATGAACCAAATAAAAGGCAAAATCACCTGAAAAGTTATAGATTGATAAACCTGTTATCAATTATGGAAAAAACAAATTCTATCAAACAAATTTATAAGATTTTAATAAATAAAATTATATTTCGTGAAAACAGTACATAATACAGTAATTAATGCGAATATTTATCGATGTTATTATATGCAATTGTCAATTGAATAAAATAACAGTCATGCTCTTATCATTGATTGAAAAACGTTTCAGTGGAGTAATGTGAATGTGGTTTCAGTATATAAAAAGATAAAATTCAGCTATCTTGTCTCTGTGACTATTTGCAAATACTGTGTGAAGTTAGTATTTCTTTTTTAATTGTTATTAGTCAAATTCGCCAGATTAATTTCTTCAGTTAGTTTAAGTATATAATAACTACTATCGTCAACGACCATACTACGTTGAACGCACCGGTTCTCGTCTGATCACCGAAGTTAAGCAACATTGGGCGCGGTTAGTACTTGGATGGGTGACCGCTTGGGAACACCGCGTGTCGTTGGCATTTTTTTATTTTTTATCCGTATTATAAATAACTTTTTATTTCCAGTAAGGCTTTATTTTGCATTTTTTTCACAGTTTGTTAAATCAATTGAATTAAGGTATTCCTTGCACGAGATGAAAATCTTGACAATTGGCTGAATTTTTGTATACTGATAAGAAATAACTTTTTTAAACATTTTGTAAATAAAAGATAGGTTATCGGGGTTTTAACAGGGAATTTTTGTTTTGAAATTACGGTTTTTAGCATAGGTGTTTATGGCAACAACGTCTTATCTCCACTTCAATTGAAAATTTTACATCTTTCTTATATTGAGATATTGAATAAAAACTATAGTATGGATAGATTTTAACGCGAGAAACTTATTTATCGTATAAAAATGTAGGGTCATCGACCGTTTGAAAGAATTATTTCAATTTGAAACTCGGATCCCGAGTTATAACTTCAAAAATGTAATTTTATTATAATTTGAAAATAAACATAAAATCGTATTTAATTTTTGATAATTGGGTGTAATATCTATAATTATCAACTTTTAATCATTTTTATATTATTTAATGATCGTATTAACCATTTTTTAAGAAAGTTTGTTAGGGGTTCTCGTTTAGCCCCTGCAATAGCTGCCCCTACGTGCAAGGAATACCTTAAACCAGATGAAAAAAAGAAGCAATTTGTTCTATAAGTTAAAGTAAGAAATCAAATTTCACGTCAACGACCACACCATGTTGAACGCACCGGTTCTCGTCTGATCACCGAAGTTAAGCAACATTGGGCGCGGTCAGTACTTGGATGGGTGACCGCTTGGGAACACCGCGTGCTAGGCAATTTTTTATTTCCAGTAAGGCTTTATTTTGCATTTTTTTCACAGTTTGTTAATTCAAGTGAATTAAACTAGATTAAAAAAAAGAGAAATTTGTTCTATAAGTTCATGTAAGAAATCAATGTTCACGTCAACGACCATACCATGTTGATCGCACCGGTTCTCGTCTGATCACCGAAGTTAAGCAACATTGGGCGCGGTCAGTACTTGGATGGGTGACCGCTTGGGAACACCGCGTGCCGTTGGCTTTTACTTTTTGTCCGCAATATTAACAACTGTGCGTTTCCAGTAACACTTCATTTTGTATTCATGTTTTTGTAGTTTTTCATTCAAAGGTACCAACAAATATTTTTAAAGCTAAAAATTAATTTTCACCAACCATATACCACCGCTTGTCGTTAGCACTTCTTTTTTCATATTAATTTTTTTATAATCCAACAATAACGTGTTGATAACGGAGGCTGAATGTAGCGAAAAGGTGTAAGGATATTTTTTAACGTTGACTCATTAAGATTTTTATAGAATTTATGCGGACGTGAATAAACGGCGGTGTGGGCGGTATGCATTGAGATTCGTAAACATATAGATATGAATCTCGAATACCATTTATTGCTGTTGTATGCTCTTTCGTGTTTCTTCAATGGTTATATATTTGCTTTTCGGTATCTAACTCGCTAGAAAATCATATCGATTAGGGCGAAGAAAAATAGAACAAAATTATTTTCGAACAAGAGATTAAATAAACAAAAGTTTGGAACATTAAAAGAGATTAACTAATAATAGAGTCCAAAAAAATAACATGAACAATCTGTTAAAAAATTACCATATTTAAGATAAATAGGAAAAAAGTTTTAAAAGAACTGATAATAGTGTTGTATGTAATCTCTTCATCTTTTCGAGCGTGCCACGTGCGTTCGAGACAACGCTCCATACTACTTCTTTTACCTGTCACGGTCTGTCAAACGACATAACAAGCTAAATAAATGTACAGGCCTATTACGATTCTGCCACATTTTTGTTGCTGATATTGTTCCGCAAGAAATTTACGTTTTTCTGCAAACAATTATGACAAGTATTTATTTTCGTGTCAATTTTGCTAATTAAATTGCTAATTTTTTATCAATGGTATTAAAATTTAACAATAGATGTTTTCTAAGTGTCAATTTGAATTTACATTCATGAAAATTGTACAAAGAAAAACGTGTTAATGACAATTCATGAATAAAGTGACGTTTACGTATAATAATTTTTCACACGAAGGACGAAAAATGACGAAGGAAGCACTCACCTTAGTATAAAGAGAATCATCTCGAGATGAAAATTTGGCCTCGGCCGAAACGCCGAGGGCAACAGTCAGGAGCGATTATAATCTACGTATGATTAAAACGACGCGAGTGTCAAAGCTTGATTTATTGAGAAGAGAAAATCTAAACAGAATGCAAAATTATGATCAATTTTTAAAAAGTTTATTTTTCAAGTATACGTTGCCCGATTGTTTATTTCCATTCTCGAGTTGTAGAATTTGTTTTTTTTTACTTTAAATTACTTTGAATAATTCAAAATTGCAGAGGTCCTCGAAAGATTCGAGTATGATATACAAAATAATTTCATGCTTTGTCATTTATTTGTCAGTTTCTAAATTTTTCGAAATTTCCTGACAAATCTTGTATATCGACACATTTTTCAGAATTGGAAAAAAGAATCATTTCTTTTAACAAAATTATTGTACATTTCTTCTAGAAGTTTCCTTAATCAATAATAAACTTCTTCAAAATAGGAAAAAACTAAACAAACAAGACACTTGAAACGAATTCACTTAAAGTGAAAATAAATGTTCACTCACTTTAAAAGAAATTAAAAAATTATTTCGAAACACAGACCAGAAGATTAAATATTTGATTCTGCAATGAAAAAAAATTCTTTATTATTTTTATATATTAAGTATTTGAAAAATGTTGAAGCTAGCACGTGACTGGAACAACGATTGTCCCAGTGATCGCGTGAGGACGTGAGTAAAGTCAAATGCGAACTGAGACTTCGATCTGGAAAGAAAGGCAAGAGTCTCCACGTGAGATTCTTATGGGGAAGCTGAGAAGAAGAGGAAGATAAATGCTTGACTGAGTGGGGCTCGAAGGATCGTAATCTGGCAGTCGAAGGCGTATCGAATTGGTTCTCTCTTTACAACCACTTGCAAACAAAAAGATTTGAAAAAAAAAGGAAGAGAACGAGCGAACAAAAAACTTTTAAACAGTGTACAATTATCCTGAGATTCCTTCTTAACATAATATTTTCCTTTTTTCATTCTTGTATGAATTCTTTTGCAAGCTAATTTTTTTATTCACATTTTTCAGGGGCTTGTCCTACTTACGCGCAAAGTTGTTAAAAAAAACCCAGGTAAAAACAGTCTTGAAACAAATCTAAATTATTCCTAACACACAAATATAATTGTTAGTTTGCGCTCTTTAGTTCTTTATTCCGCATCAAAGTGTAATTATTTCGCAACGTCATTTCGAAATAAAGAAAATATTTTCTGTTAATGGTTCTAATAAAAAAATGATACTGCGTAATTTCTGCCAGATCATCAAAGATTTTGTACACTTGAATAAAAATTTATTTGTTCTACAGATACAGATTATGGACTGAAAAAGAAACAAAGTTAAGGTCTTACTTAAATGTCAAATTTCAGTTTTAATTAATGTTAATTTTATTACTTTATTAAATAATAAACAGTTTCTTATTTTCGATTGGAAATAAGAACAGTTTTGCAGGAAGTTTCGAACGTATGATTATTTGATCATACAAGTGGGAAACGTTAAAAAATAAATATGAGCAAGGGTTTGTGATTCGGCAATTAAAATTTGATGTGTACGGTAAATCGATTGAATATGCATGATTCATGATGCGATCTGTTGTGGATGTGTTGCCTGGCCGCGCCTCTTTCGATCTCAAAGAAAGAGAAGAAGAGGAATTAAAGGAGGTATTGTAGTCACGGGACACCTCGTGACTCCAATCCCCTTCGATTTCATTTTTGC
Source organism: Cremastinae sp. A BG-2022a (assembly GCA_030522545.1). Classification (NCBI taxonomy): domain Eukaryota; kingdom Metazoa; phylum Arthropoda; class Insecta; order Hymenoptera; family Ichneumonidae; species Cremastinae sp. A BG-2022a. The sequence goes on from JAPYYW010002643.1 coordinate 16,039, forward strand.
ATAACATCCTTCTTGATCTCAAAAGTTCGCAGTACTCTCTACCCGATCCTTCCGAATTTCATTTCTACTCTCACTAATTTTTTTTTATTCTTTAAAAAGAATCTGAAAACGAAACAGGCCAAATTCGACAGATCATTTTTTAAACTCAGTGTCATTTCATATTAAAATGTAATAGCTCCGAAAAAAGTTTCAAATTACTATTGACCTTTAATTATTTTTTTGTTGATTCGTCTTTTTTATACATATTGTTATTTTTACTGGTTTTTTCTTGACGAAATAATACAGGAGACAAAAAATAGGACAATGTAATTCTCATTTGGTGGTTCTAAATTTTTTTTTAAATTATTGACCTTTAATAATTAATTACCCTTTTCTTGGCGAATTTTAACGAAATCACTATGATAACTTGATCAAGAATTTTTAATATATTGTGAAGCAAAAATGGAAATTAGTCCATTGGAAAGATACTTTCCTCATTCTGAATACTGATTTATCATACAATTCTCGTATGTGTGACATTTGAACAGGGTCAAATCTCGATTATTTGTTTTTCGAAAATAATTATAATCTGATGTTCGTCAATCGATTATTACAGTAAAATTAATATTTCAAGTATAAACGAGCCAAATCGATTGGCAAGTAACCAAATTTTTTTATTGACACGCGCGCCCGCTTTTTTGACATGTTTGAATTGATATTTTGCTGTTCTTCTAGGCGCACACTTCATACAACTTCGCATAATGCACTCTATTCCGATTAATTGATTAGAGGTTTCATCTCTTTTTTAATATAGGATACATCCGCACCAACATTTTTTAAAAGTATTTTTAAACGATATTACAAATTTGAAACACTTAACTATTTACTTTTCGTACGATTGAGGATAACTGGAACTGACACTCAATGGAACTTGTCGAATTATTTTTCGGTAACGAACTACCTGGTGAGACCCGAAACGTCTTACCCGGACACTTTCTGCCGGCCTACTGATTCCAAATTTCGTCATAAAACCGAACAATTAAGGGCTTAATCGGTTTTTCACTCGACCTCGATCGATCACCATGGAAACACTTAATGACCAAGGGATTAACGAAAATTTGCAAAAATTTTTTCCTCGTTACGCTCGACGAATTTTCTCCTTTTTTAAAAATGTTAACGATCCCTGAAGTATTCAGGTATATTTGATATAAATAATAGAAAATAGTGTTGCAAGTTTTTTTTCACGTGAGCTGAGAAAATTTAACGTGTTCGAGGATCTCCAGCCTGATTTTTTGAGAATCGAAAATAGGAAAATCTCGAAATTTCAAGTGACGATATCTTTCCATGTCCTCGAATTGGTAATTCCTGAAAATTTTTGCACGACTTAATAAATGATTTTATATCAAGGTAATTATTTTCAAAGCAGTGCACGTTGAATTTTTTTAATGAGTAGATATTAATCTGCACAATGTCTTTTTTTAAATATAGGATATATTTTCATCCTTTATAAATGAATCGTTGATTTTTCTTTAATTTTTCTGTGTATGCGAGTGAGTGGAGAACTAGTGAATGAAATATGAAAAAGTGAATGAATTCGAGCCTGAAGCGAATTAACATTTCAATCGTGACTGTTCTTCACCCTGTTTTCTGTTACTCCATGAAAAAAGATATTATTTGAAATGGTATCGCGCCTTCTCGAACGTTTTCCATTCGCAAAGTCACGCGTTTCGTGACTAACTAAACAAACAGGATGTGCACTATTGATTCTTTCCTTATTTCAGGTGCAGTGACTTTTAAGATTTTTACCAACCCACGAATTGACATTTTTTTTTTCATTTTTTTTGTCTAGCATATTTTTTCTAATTCTTGATCTTTTCATATAAACTTCTCCTTGTGTACTCATTATTGACATTAAACTCAATTTAATCAATTTTTACCTTGAGGCTCTTCCTTCTACTTGCAATTTTTTTTTCCTTTCTGTTTTTTATCTACAATTACCGATTTCTATAAATCAATCGATTGTCGTAACGACTATACGTAACCAGAAGTAATCATTTATTACGCGAGATCGTAACGATATTCTTGATCAAGGTGGAATTTTATCCATTTTTTCTATGGCTCCATAGAATTATGCAAAAATCTGCGAATAACACGTCTCGTTGTCGAGTATACGTAACCAAAGTATTTTCCTATTTTCGTAATAATTCTTATTTCCTTGTCGCATACTACATTTTCTATTTACCGTTATTTTCCTACGTGAAGACATACCGTTTTTAAAATTCTCTCTATAATTTTTTTGTGATTTTAAATTGGTTGTTTAATTTATAATTGTAAACTTTATTATAAAGACTGTTAAAGTGAAATAAGATTTTCATAAAAGTTGTTAAAATAAGGTGTTGAAATAATTTTAAGTCTCGTTGATTTTTGTAAATTGTATTATAATCACCTCCTTTTTCACCTCACTCGACAATTCTTTACTTCAATATTTCGTATCGAACGTCTAAAAATTTTTTTCAGGGACAGAAATAAAGTGGAACGAGAAGAATGGGACTCTAGGTTTGAACGTCGTCAGCGTTATCGAGAACAGACCCGCTGTAAGCAAGATCCCAATAATGCTCGACCTGGTGTTTCTTGAAGTGTTCCCGTGCCATTTTCTCGATTGGGCAAACCTTGAATTTGATTTCACCAAAATGGCGTTGCTTGCTCGTCCCTTGCCAGACGAGGACACATTTATTCGGCACGTTATTCCCGTCATTATCCTTCACCGTGTCCTCTTCCCATTTTATACGATGCAACATCAAACGTTGGTACTTGCTCAACTGCTTCGCACCACCCTCGACGACGATGACGTTGCAGTCCCGAAATAGCATAACGCAACCTGTCAGATAAAGTTGCTTCGCGTTCGTTTCAACCTTGAATTTCTTCGAGGCGTGATTTATGAGATCTCTTATTCTGGAATTATGGAAAAATATGAAAATCGGATAAATTTTTAGAATTCAGTTCCTAAATATATGAAAAAATAGCATGCCTTTACTGAACTATCCAAGATTTATCAGAACTCCAAACTTTTTAGATTTAGAAATGTCTCTGGATATAAATTTTCCCTAAATACGAATTTGAAAGTAGGATATATTTTTTTAAACGCCTGTATCAGTGTACACTTTTTATATATACTTTTTATATATACTATATACATACTATACTTTTTATATATACATTATAAATCACTATACATACACTATTATAGTACAAATGGACCCTATGTATGTAGTTAAGAAATCTTGCATTTCTCGATGTTAAAATCGAGTACCTTTGTTAAAAAATCGATAAGGGTCTGTTTTTTGTGTATAGATTTTGTAGTTGGAATCTTTTCCAATCGTTACATTCTTATGAAATAAAAAATATCATTACCTGAATACAGCAACGTGTACTCCGAGAGACGTATCTTCCTTGAGTTTTCGAGCCTTTTTCTCTCGTCTCTGATCGGCTGTGAGACGTCTGGCTGCGTTTGCATCTTCATGAGCCTTCAATCTCTTGGCTATTTGTTGATTAACGTGAGCCTCGATTCTTGTAGGATCCTGAACAGCCTCGGTACCAAGGACTCTCATTAAATTGGATGTTCGTAATTTCGGCTCGGGTGGTGGTTCCAGGCCCAATCGTATTTTTTCCTGCTCCTCCTTCCACGCTTCCCGACGATTTTGCCTACGGAGCTTTTTCCTTTCTTTCTTCGTGAGAAATACGGGCATGTATATGGGCTTCAATGGATCCACTGAAAAATCAATTACGCATTGTTTAAAAAAATTGGGTAAAATCTAGATATAACAATTATTGAAGGATATTTAAAACTTATTTAGGGATAAAAGATTTTTTCTCACTGGGCGGTCTCATCTGAGTTGGATGTTCAACGAGATTTGTAATTGCGGAAGTTTTGATGGAACTGGGTTCGTTGTCTTTGGGGTAAGAGCCGGTAAGTATAACGGAATCCCACCACTCGACGTTCGGAACATCCTCGCTCTGGGATTCGGTTTTCGGGGCAATTAGAGCCAATTTCGTTGCGGAACTAATTCCAGTTTTTCTCGCAATCTGACTGATCTCGTTCTGCAATTTTTCAAGCTGGGCTTTCATGCGTATGCGCTCAGCGATCTGCTGGAATTTGCCAGGCTCGTGAAACTTTAGAGCACGTTTTCCTCTTATCGCTGCTTTAGCTCCGATTCTCGAGTCAAAAAAGTGAGTGTCCTGGATCTCCTCGGGCCCCTTGGACTCTTGAAGCTGCGCCTTGAATTCTTCTCTCTTCTTGGCTCTTATGTTCGCCTTGAGGGTTGGTACGACCTGAGTAAGTTGCACCTCTTTTCCGGTGATGTCGACAGTCCTGCCAGACTCGTCGAGGATCAGCGGTGTTGGCTTGTCCGGCACGTTCACGTTGTTCAGAACTCCGGAGCTCAGCTTGTTACGTATTTGTGCCTGGAGAGCAGCTATTTTACGCGCCTTGTCCGAATCCGTTTTGCTCAGTAAACCCTGATTGTACATACTTGCGACACTGGGAGACGGGTCCCTTGTACCCTTCAGTGGTGGCCTTATCAACTGTACGTCCTCCCTTATCGCCTTTAGCGCTCTCTTTCTCTCCTCTATTTCTCTCTGAGCATTGGCCATCATTAATTTTATCTAAAAATAATCATAATAAATATCTACCCTTAAAGACACATAGGATACATATTTTAACGCACAACACTGATTTTTTATTATATTTAAGGTAGTTCGATCAGTTATCTAATTTCAAATGAATCACTGAATTGAAATATACACAGAATTTGTTACTTGTATTGAAAAACATACTATTGATGATATTACTATTTCGAATGTATTATCATTACGATTTCAGTGTTGATAACAGAAAAATGTTTAAGGTAGTTTGGTCGAGTTGGGCCGAAGTCAAATTTCATCTATAATTTATTTTTATTTATGTACTATTAGATTATAAAAAAGCTATCATAAATTTAATTGTTTAATACAAAATATTACAAACTTGTTTTAGGCTTCTTAATAATAAGTCAATAATTGATACTCGGAAATAATGACGACTGAATTTGACTATAGCACATAACCCAAGTTATTCCATATGACATTTTGACCTATGATTGGAAGAGGCTACATATTTTTTTTTTGTTAAAAAATGTTTGACTTTAGTTCAAAAAAAATTTTTTTTAACTTTTAAATAAACTTCAGCAAATATTTAGTATTATAATCATAAGTAATAAAAAATTTAATCTATGAATAAGGATTTCGATACATACATTATCGTACATAGCCATGTTATTTTCACTAGTTCTTTCTTAGATATCAATGATTATAGTTTTTTTGGCCATTAAATGATTAATTTTCGGTATAAATTGAAATTTAGATAGTTGGCGTCTGGGCCTTATGTGCTAGTAATGTCATTATTTATTAATTATGCCCAAACTACGTGATAAATCAATTTGAAATTTGGTAGACATATAAAGTAAAGTCAGTTCTTTCAATTAGATGCAAAAAATCATGGTGCTAAACGTGAACCCTGATTCGACCGAACTACCTTAAGTTGATAACTCTTAAATTTTCAGTAAATCAATTTCAAATTTGGCATAAATTTTTCCATACATTGAAATACATTTCAAAAATTTATATAGTTCACATATTTTTTAAAATATTGCTCATACATTCTTAATCAGATATTAATTTATGTAAAATTACATTTTCATTGATTAAATTCGTATCAGCCTTCATGATTGAACTACCTTGCTAAAAACTGTTCATACGAATTTTACCTTGTCCGGAGATAATTGATTTTCTACAGCATTATCATTTTTTAATTCTTCTTCCCTGAGTTTTGGCTTCTTTGCATCTTTGTCCTTGTCCTTATCATCCGCATGGATCCGCTTTTTGCTTTTCTGAGCTGCTTTGGTGTCATCGTATATAGTGAATATTTTTTCAGTCAGTTTAGTGGCTTTCTTATCCTCCAGAAGTGCTGACAGTTTGTCTGCAAAGTAATAATTAATTATGTACTTTGTTGAATAAAAAGTGAAAAGAAAGCTGTAAATAATGTCATACAAAGTTTTTTTTTTTTAGGAGTATATTAATAAACGTACCGGCTGTTTTGCGTTTGTCATAACCGGACGTAATACAGTTGACAGCAGCAGTGACAATTGCTGGCTCCCCAAATCCAAGAAACTTGTGAACAGCTTTTTCGATCTGCGGCTTCATCTCGTCAATCTCTTTTCTCGTTAAATACGACATTGTGACAACAATTTATTCAGAGCGTTCTGAAAAATCTTATAGGCTTGCTTCAATCACAGAATTCGACAAAAAACGCCGCAGTGTGGAGGTTAACCTCCATAAGCGCCAGTTTGCTCAACTGCATAACCTAAAAGTTGAGGCAACGAAAACAGGCATACTATACGTTGGTTGAGATTACTCCAAAAGATTACCGACTTCTTGGACAAATGAAGAGGCCTTTAAGTTTTTTGTGCGCAGTTCAAAGAAATCTCTCACACTTTATAATTATATTTTTTTATGCCCGAAATATTATCGCTGTTTCGTGCAAAAAACGAAATACATCGTATAAGGCGCGAGAACGTTTCCAAAATATTTGTCACTCGCGATTTCATGAAATGTCCATTCAACGTCATCTACCGACATATTGAATTTTCGTAGAATAAAGAACTTCATTTTAGCGCCATCTTTCGTGTATTTTATTCGATACATTTTAAAATTATATACAAAAAATATTATCGTTTATTTCTCGTGAATATGTATTTCCGGAAATTTACTTTTCAAAATAATGATTCCATTCTTTTTCGTTCAACACGTATTCGTTTCTTTCCGAAAAAAAGCTCTTTTGGAAGCCTGCAATAGCAAGTGGTATGTTTTTTTTTGAAAATATGAGAATTTGCGTTATTTTTAAACGGGATTCCTAAGTTACTGAATTGCTCGTTGCTGAATTTTCCATGACAATTTTTTCCTTGTGTGCTTCTGAGCTCGAGGTTTCCACTTCCTCATTCTCTTTTCCTTCGGCCTCAGTTTCTTCTTCCAGTAAATCCGAGTTTGGTAAAACAATCAGTTTATGATAAATACTGCGAGTCAATGGCAAATGAGGAGCAATGCGACTCGCATCCGTAAATAAATTCGGTGGCACCTGAAGAAAATAATTTTTTTTTTAATAAATAAATAATTGTATTGGAATGAAAAGAAATATTTTTGTCTTACGCGTAAGTTTTCGACTTTTGCTTCTCTCGATGTGAATTCTCGCAGCAAATAATTCTGATCGAATTCGTGATAAATTCGTGTATCATTGACACGAATCATGACATTGTCGACTCGTAAAAAATAACGGAGGAGTATAAATAAACTAGAAGGCATTACTCGCTGTAAAAAAGTTTTCAATGAATTTTCAATTTTATATATGTAAAAAATGTAAGTGGTCAAGAATGATCTTGAACTTACAATCTTTACAGAAGTGGCAGCTATTCCGTGATCATGAAGTTCGTCCTCGAAGAGTGTGAGATCGTGATAAAATAATATCTTTTCCTTAACTTTCAATTTATCAACGTCGATTCTCTCTTTTGTCTCCTCAATTTTGAAGCCTGACAAAGTGCCCATGTAATCGGTGGTGAAAGTCCAATCAAAGGGTTTTAATTTCTCTTCCAAATACTCTTTATTCTCCAGCCTAATAAATTAATTGGAAAGAGCAAAGTAACATAATAAACTTATATCAAAATTGAATATTTTTATACGTTTGCAAGATGTGATAATTTCTGGTAGAAACATGATAGAATGTAGCTACATATAGATTCCAGGTATATGAACATAACTATGTTATTTAACACTTGAGAATATTGTAGATAAATGTTTTTTTAAATTTCATTTCAAATGAGCAATGAACAAAAAGTACTGTTATCAATTTTGATAGAATTTTGATAATTTTTTGATTTGTTGACTTTTATGTGTAAATTTCTCTAATTTTATTGCTCTCTCAAAACACCTCGATTAAATGTTTCTGAGATGTTCCTCTATTTATGTACAGCAGGATGCTATCCTGTCAATAAGATATATAAAAAACTAAATTGATTACCTTGATTCCTTCCATGCCTCTGCACATGCCAATTGTAATTGTGGCTTGCCATTTGAGACACGTTTAAGCGCATCCAAGGCATTAAATTCAATGCTAGCCCCATCCTTGTGTTTCAAGTATAATTTGTTGTTTGGAAATACCATATCGGGCATATGTGGCATTTCCAACGCTTGGTTGTACCTGCGAAAAACTGTATCATAAGCAAATGATGCTTATTCAAAAAGATTTTAATCAATATATACTTTTAATTACATGCAAAATTGACATTGCTCTGCATCTTTGCCACATCCTTCCTCGCTTTTGGAGCATTTGGAGTGGAGTATGTGCGACTGTGTGTACTTTATGAACCAGGGTGGAAAATTGTGTTCCTCTTGGTTTACAGGTAGCCGTAAAATGTCGATTCCGCCGTGAACTCTGACAGCTGTCATTCTTTTCAGATTCGAGCAAATTGCATAAACAATTACATAATATTTACAATAATTATAAAAGTAACAACAATTACATAAACATTGCAATATGATTTTTGTGATCCGTATGACTCTAACATAACCTAAGCTGTCAAACACGAACAATTTTTTGTTGTAGAAGCTAGACAATTTATCCTGAGATCGATTTTCGACTTATTAATTAATTTCCTGTATAAAGAAATTCTTTACCTAGGCAGGATCCTATTGGAAATTCAAAAATTAACTATTTGTCGAAGGATGCGATATCCCGGTGAAGTTTTTGAGAACTGGTATCAGCGCTCCAAGTGGCATTCATCGAAATCGTTTACAACCCCTTCGCCCCTTTTTCACTCACTACTCTCTAGTTTCTAGTTCAGTCCGAAAGAAATCTCGAAAATAAGTCGTGTATCATGTAAGATTTTGAAACAATCACATACATTTACCATTTTTTTATTATATAAAACTTGAAAATCAGGTACGTAGAATTTTTAACAATAATACTCCAAACGTGTCATTCGTTGATTGTTTGAAGCAAAACTAACTGTTTCGTTAGAAAAGCTATAACCTCACAAAATACAAGAATTAATGCAAGTATGAAAAATTTTTTTAGAATGTCCTGGCTGTCGGGAGTAATAGGTAGGACGCTTGAGTCCTGGAAACCGTTTGCGACACAGGTCCGATACCGTTATCATGCAGATAAAGTGGCCAGAGGCCCATTAGTTAGACGCTACGGTTACGAGGATGCAGTGGATAACTACAGGGGTTTACTGCCCAGAACATCAACAAAAAGAGTGAACACGATACCGGTTTATAAACCGAAAAATTCGTGGTCGCAAAGACGAGCGTGCTTTGGGCAGAACGATTATATAGATATTTTAGGCAATGGCCAGCTTCATCCGACGGACATAATGTACAATACACCATCCTGGTTGCGAGGAGTCAAAGGGAACGAGCTACAAGTTCTCATAAGGAAAAAGAAGATTTGGGAAAAAGGAATCTTTCCGATAGCCAGGCCAACCAGGTGGAACGACATCATCAAGAGGATTCGTTTTCTTCATAAGTTCCTCAACCAGAAAACAAAGTGGGGTTTCATGAAACGTTAAGGTTTTCTTAGTCAAGCAATGTACAATTGTAACAAAATACAATTGAGAAAACCAATAGTGCTCTTGTCCTCATTATTTCCCCCAGGAACGATTTTTTTTTTCTTTAGCATTACAGGTTTTCCATCGGAGATTAAAAAAATATTCCAGAATTTTATAAAATATTGAATTTACTTATCAAACATGACGATTTTTTTTCATGCGAATAAATGTAGTAACGTTGACAATCATGAATATTGCGAATACTTCTTTATCTAGCTCTTTTCTCCCTAATACTCGTTGCTACATTTATCACAAACTTGCAGACCACAAAAGGATTCACAATAGTCGTAGATTTCCTTTTTTTTTATCGAGCAATCGTCATTTCTTTAACGATCTTCCAAGCGCTCGTAGTATATACACGATCGAATCATACATATTTCTTTCTTATTAATGTTTTATTAAAAAATATATTTATCTAAGTCAAAGAGCATGAAGTTTTTTAGTATAGGGGCAAAAGTTTCGTAAGTACAGCGAAAAAGAAATTTTTCTTAAAAAATGAATAAAGAAAAAAAACGTGAGAAATGACAACGGGAATAAAAATGATTATTGGTTTACTTGTCTCGATTATAATCGAGTATGCGGTGACAGAATTTCATTGTTTTCGTACTTGTTTCTTTTTGTTTTTTTTTCAAACGACTTCAATGCAAATGTGCACGAGTTGATTTGTCTTGAGTATTTTTGTTTTTGATTTAAAAAAAAAACTGGATAACAGTGAATCACGTGGCACTATTTACTCACGTGTCTCTCAAGTTTTTCAAAATTTTATTTACACCGTCTCACCGCGCGACACATCGACTGCAGTTTTTCCCTTCCTCATTGACGATCAATTCTCACTTCCGGTTGAGTCTTTCCATGAGTTTCTCAAGAGTCAGGTTTGCTCGACAACACTTTTACATGATTTTTAATTCCTCTCTCTTTCGCGCAAATTCACAAAAATCACAGAACATTATTCAAAAATACCGGTCAAAAGCAATTTTTCGTCTTTTCTCTCCATTGTGTTAAAATTGTTGTTTCTCTCTCTCTATCTCTCTCTCTCTCTCTCTGTGTGGAAATCACTCTGTCTCGGTTTCATCCGTAATACCAATTTTTTTTGCACAAATGTTACGATGTTCACGACGTTATGAAATAATACTGTTGTACAGCGGATACAAGAAACAATAAAAAAAAAAGACGAGATAAAAGTACGGGACTTAGCGGTGGGAAAGATAAAAAAATATAATAAAATAAAATTGGACGAACAAAATAAAAACGGTGGAAAAAGATTGCGTGGTCGCGAACGAGGATGAATCTGTGGCAAAAAAAATTCGTCAGTTCGTCGATAAGACACGGAGACGCGCTGGGCATTAACGGAAGAATGCATATTCGAATTTTTATGTACATAAAAAAAGTCGTAAAACGAATGGCAGTAATTTCTACTAGTCCGAGCCGCGTTCAAGACTGGAGAACCGAAAAATACATTAATATGTACGCGCATTTATAATATTTTCGTTGTCTCTAGAATGAACACCGTCGACGTGAAACGTACGCGTTTTGCAATATAAGATAGTGAAAGTGTGTCTCATCACAGATTGTTCTGGAGGAAGGAGAGCAGGGTCGTCTCGTAATGCCTCATAGCGTCCAAATTCCGGAGACTGTGTCTCTCAGATGGATAAACTTGCAACTGGTAAGGCTTTCCCACTTTAATGAGAGCGTTTATGAGCTCACTCGTATGAAAGAAGTGAACGTTTTCGTCGATGAGGCCGTGAATTATGAGCAGACGATTCGTATCGTCCGGAAACTTGTTGACGTACGTCAACACAGAGCCATTCACGTAACCGGGATAATTGTCCTGTGGAAGGTCCATGTAGCGCTCTGTGTATCCAGTATCGTAGAGATTCCAACAAGTGACAGGAGCTCCTGCGATCGCCAACTGAAAATTTTACTTTCAATTACTTATTCTGAAGATTAAGATGATGTTCAAGTTGCTCAGTTGTAAAAATCCTACACTATGCCTTTTTCTTCTTGGTGAAAATAGTTTTCGAAGAAAATAAAAATTGGGCATTAGTCTCGTGTAATCTAAAAGCGTGTATCTACTTCTCGTCAATATCTCTCTTACTTATGTGTCTGATGATAAAACACTACTTTAAGAGTCGCTACTATACAGTTTTTTTGAAAAATTAGATAATTGAAAAATCTATTGAATAAACATACATTTTAATTGAGTTAAAAAAAATATTTTTATTTGATAGATGATAAAACAAGAATAAATGATTATTTATTATGATAAATAATAAATAAGGACAATTTTTGAATTCTTCTTAATGGTCGAATTAGTTTTAAAAAAGGGTTTTTTTTTCTTTTGCAAATATTACCTTGAAGACTTCCGGGTATTGTATTATGCCCATAAGACTGAGATAACCGCCGTAGGACCATCCGTGAAGGGCGACCCTATTTAAATCTATATAGCCAGTTTTTTCAGCCAGCATTTTTAACGCTTCGACCTGGTCGCTCAATTCCACCGTCCCCATCTTCTTTTTCAGATGACTCTCGAAGTGGAGGCCACGATTTTTCGAGCCTCTCGAATCTATAAGAACGACGCAGTAACCTTCTGCCGCAAGCATATGAAGCCGGAAGTATCTCATGCCCTGTTTGAACAAAAAGAAAATAAAAATGAAGACACGTACGAAAAGTGATTAAGGAGCAAACAATAATTGAAAAAATTGCTACCTTGAAAGTATTGGTTACTAATTGAACGTCCGGTCCTCCATAAATTTGAAGTATTGTCGGATACTTGACGGAATGTCGAAAATTGTGTGGCTTAAAAATCATCGAATACAGTGTATCACCGGAAGTTATCTTGAGAGAATATATGCTCGGACAGTAGCGAAGTAAAAGGTCCGTTTTCGGCACTGACGGTTCAACCAAGTATCCTACAAGTGTCAACGTAATACCGTCCACGCTCCAGTCTGTCTGTGATATTCTGAAAACCTTTTTTCAAAATCAGGATCAGTCGTTGCTGTGAATATCCATAAAAATAGAGAAGGATGAGGCACGATGGACAATTTGATGAAACTTGTTTGCTCGTCGTCAGAAAATTTGAAAAAAATCTACTGTTCTGAATTAAAGTTTTGTTAGTTTGATGTTGTCTATGAGTTTTCATTAATAAGAAATAAAAAGTTCTTCCTCATCTGTAGATCAGAATTTCCAATAAACAATTATTTTTTCAACTAACAAAATATATGAGTCAAAATAGTGTTTCTCAAGAGTAAAATCTTATAGATTTTTATTATTCGTTAACTTTTAAAGACTGCCTGCCGTATCCCACAAATAATTTTTTGAGATAAAAAGGCGCTGTATTTATAGAAGATAAAATAAAATAAGTTGTTTAAATAATAAACATAAAACGAGAACAGTAATGGCTTGGTTAGCCCGTCGGGTCCCACCATTCTCTATGTTTCAGGATGGAAGATACTCAACCTTGGAGAAGGGAGAATTCTTGATGGAACTAGAAACCGTAACAAGCATCGTGCAATACTTGTTGAAATAAATATTGGTATAACTGGAGCCCCGTCTCGTAAGAAGTCGAATTTCTAGAGGGCGATGAAGTGAAACTGCATAGAGATGTTGTTCGAGTGGACCCTCGCGCAAGCCTGCGAAATATACGATCGAGTTTGCTTCGTCGACCCACAGTTTGCGTCTGAGAACTTGCCAGTCGCCCATGGTTATCGCTGTTTTCGATACGATTCGAGGTTGAAGATAGGCACTGTCTAGACGATCAAGCGGCTCTTCAACACCGTTACTCAGTCCTGTAATTTTTTCCATGGAAAATACAAAATTCTTCGAAAAATCAAGCAAAGATTATTTTATTTTATATAAAAATATATACAAAGTATAGAGGAGGCTTTGATATGTAGAAGTTCAAATATTGAATTTTGAGAATTGCAAATTTTAACATGCGCTCTTGTGACGGGGTAAAAAAATTATATAATGAATCCGTCAAAAATTTTAAACACACGTGCGTATGATGTTAGAACGGCTTATGTAAAATTGCATCGGAATCTTATGAAAATCATATTTGGATAGGACTACTTTAAATTCGATTTTGATCTTTTACCTGCTATACTCGATACTACGAGATAAAGATGCATGAATTTTGTTTCCTCGCTTCCCCAAATAAATTTGACACAATTAGGATCATCCGACGGTAAAAAATATAAAAGGTCGTGGACGTTTATCCATATGCTGTTATGTTCGGAATAAATAACTCGTACGCTACCGGACGACGGGGAAAAATGATTTTCCGAGTTGTAAATATTTGGCGGAGGCTCGCAGAAGTTATCTACTGACAGGAGAACAAGCTCGAGTCTCTGCTGTTTCCGATCGAGCAATTGTACCCAGATACTGTGATTAAAAAAAAAATTATTGATAGCTCCTAATCTAGTCTTAATATACCTCTATGAAGGGGGTTCTGTCGTTTCTGACGTGCTAATTATTTTCAAACTTTTTTTGATAAGGAAGGTGTTAACATTAGCAAAAATTGACAGAACTTGAAACAATTTGATGATAATGAATTCACTCTTCAAGTATTAAAATTCAATTATTTCAAATCTTTTATTTACATAGTCTTCAAGTATTGAATTTCAGCCTCTTGCAAAAAAAATAACAATGTATACATTCTATGGATGTATACACTTTATTCGACGTTAGCTTTTATACAATTAACAATTATATAATTTTGAGAGCTAGAATTATTTAAGTAATTAAAAATGAAATAAATTCAGGGAAACGTTTGAATTTTTTGCATCTTATTATCAAAACCATGTATTAAACGTATGAAATAAATTTGACAGTGATATTTGCAATTTTTGCTTGTGTTCAGGAAAAAATGATAAAACCGCCTCGGAATAATATGAAGAACTTTTACTCACTATTGAGAATCCGGTGTCCAACCAACTCTCACGAGATATTCCATCCAAGGAAACATCGTGTGTAGCGGATATTGTAACTCAAGAATCTCAACGTCAATTATTTGATGTGTGTCAGTCGTACGGAATTGTACCATTTTGAGATTGCTCTTGGCGTTACACGTCCCTGCTCTGGGAAATCGAAATTCATCGACGTCGCCCGTAATGAGGCTCGAAGAATAACTCGAGGCCGACGGAAAACAAAATATTTTAACATCACTCTCGTCTACCTCCTCGTAAACGATTCTGTACACGTCATCGTTTGATTTTGGCTGCCACCAAAAACCGATGTATCTGCATCAAAAGAAAAATCGATAAGTCAGCGTGCGATATTTTCATATTTTCATTACATAATTGAAGTTGAAAAAAAAGCAGCCAAACCTGGCGAATTCTTCCTGCATAACGTAGGAGGGTGTTCCTGCGGTGAGCGGATCTTCCGAGAGATTTCTGCCGCCCTTTCTCGCATGTGTGAGGCGCACTGAGGATCCAGTTATACTGTGCGACAAATATAAATCACCGGAGCACGTGTAAGCGATCAGGGCATTGTTCCAAGGACATATTTGCGGGCACAATTTTGCACCGGGCGTCGAAATTCTCAATTCCGACGGGAATAATGGTCCAGGCTGAACGTATACGTCGATGCATCTTTATCAAACTATCGTGTTCTCGTAGAAGGCGGAGGAATTTTTCTATTTTTTTTTTTGCTTTTTTTTTCATCTCTCGCTCTACTTTTTTTCTCGAGACGACACTTACCGCGTAACCCGTGTCGATGCACTGATATAGGCTGCTTGCTGCCGGAAACACCAATTTTCCGCTCTCCAGGTGAATCTCGTAGCTGGTTATACCCCAGGTAGTCAGTCTTTTTCTCTCCCACAATAGTTGTTCTTCTCGTGAGAGCTTATTAGCACTGGAAACCCTTTAGGGTGGTTTGAAAGAAAAAAAAGAGAGTCAAGCTCATTATTGCAACACATGTCATGATTTTTTAATCTTTCAAAAAGTATAGGAATCATACTGCTAAAAAAAGATTTTTATTTCTAATTTGACGATTGAAACGAAAGTTCGTCTATTATTTCTATTACTAATTATAATTAATACTTATTATTTAGCTCTTGTTTGATCGTAATAATGGATTCAATGAGTCCAAATTGTCAGAATTTGACCCCTGTCTAAAAAAGTATAATTTTAGAAAGGAGTCATGACACGTTTTTGAAAAAATCTAACCTGATGATTTTACTTTCAGTTTATAAGTGAGAAAATATGCAAATGCAACAACCATGCTAAAACCTTCTTAAGGTATTTATACCGCGACAGTCCGTTCAAAAATTTGCCTCCTATCTAAAGTAAAGGTAAAATCATCAGTTGAAATTTTTTTCTATAGATTTTTTTAAAAAACTAAATAAATCTTCTTTGATGCTGTATAAAGGTTGGTGCCAAATTTTGAAAGGTTTCTCTATCTAGATATCCGGATATTTCATGTTGGAAATCACATTTTTTAACACAGGCTCTTATGGAAAGTTACAAAAAGATATGATTTTCCACAATAAATATCTCGTCTTCTAGGTAGAGAAACCTTTTAAAA
>JAPYYW010002644.1:0-19054 GCA_030522545.1 Cremastinae sp. A BG-2022a
TTCATTTGATCTCGTTGAAATGGGAACTAAGACAAGAATAATGTATTTTAAACTATAATGACTATTGTGGACCTTGATATCTTTGTAGGTTCTGAATATGATTGTTGGGTTTAAAAAAACTAATATAATATATGAAAAACTAATATAATATAAAATAAATAATATAATATAAAATAAAAAATATAATATAAAATAAATAATATAGTATAAAATATAAAAAACTAATATAATATAACTCCTTCTGACTATCGAGGTATTGTTGATAGATTTTGGGAGTTAACATTCATTTGATCTCGATGAAGTGGGAACTAAGACAAGAATAATGTATTTTTAACTATAGTGACTATTGTGGACCTAAATATCTTTGTAGGTTCTGAATATCATTGTTGGGTTTAAAAAAAAACTAATATAATCTAATATTGATGAATTTTAGGCCCTGAAATCATTTGGTCTTTTCGATGAAACTACTCAATAAAAAATATTATCATTTCAACTATTCAGAGATATCTAAATTGACTATTGTTGAACTGAATATCTTTGAAGGTCCTAACCAGTATAATTAGGTTCTTAAAAAACCCCATTGAGCTTGGTACGACTCTCATTGATAGGTTTTGAGCTGAAAAATCATTTCATCTACCAGAAGTGTACACCCAAGGAAATATTGTAATTTAAACAATTAGGATATAATTATAAACTATTGTAGAATAATTTATAAAATTTTCAATAAATATTCGAATGAAAATGAAATTTTGGAATTTTTTGCTTTTCAGGGTGACATTTTTGGCGGACTCAACAGTGGGCTCCAAGATGGCCTCCTCTCGAGAGCGGAGGCACTGGCAGCCGACCTTGGAAAGCACAACGCGGGCACTCCCATGCCTCTCAAACACGATCCGGTATCAGTTTATCATCATGGGGCTCATATGGCCGCCCCCCACCCAAACAATAGACCACATCATCAGGTACAATCACATCTATTTGTGAGTCCACAGAAATTATACATTTTTAAGAAAATAAGACCTTTTTATGAAAACAACAAAAAAATTAATTAAAATAATCAATAAAGTTTTCTTATGTTAAAAATTTTTAAGCAAATCTAATATTTGCAGAATTTGATATTGGTAACAATTAAAAATAAAAAAAGTATCAATTTTTCAATGGTACTTATATCATATTTTTTGAATTCTTGAGCTTGAATAAATAATTTAATAATTAATATTGTTCGACATTCGTCAAAATTACATATTAACATAACATTTTTTCATTAAATTTTTTAATAAAACGAAAATAATTTTTTTTATTTCGTTAAATGAAAACTCTTTTCCACGACAATATTATTTTTTTTAAAAGTTATTACAAACATACAAAGATACGAACATAAAACATAAAACTGATAAAAATTAAAAGAATTTATTTGACGCATACATTCATATCAACAATAACAATAAAAAATTTAAAAAAAAATTAAAATCGCCTTTTTCTGTGCAAATAAAACTTGTATGAATGAAAAAGGCGAAAAAGGGTTGCCACGCATATTCGATTGCTCGTAGCTTTGTTTGCAATCCGGATTGAAATGTTCGATTGGGCTCAAAAAAACTTTTTGTCTGCGACAGGTAGCAGGTGAATTTTTTTTTCTTTCGTTCGTTTCATACCTCCTCTCTCTGCCCTTCATTTTTGTTAGATTTACATTTCGGTCCAGTCGAATTGAATGAAATATATAGGATTGAAAAATTTTTATTCGATAAAATTTTCATTTCAAAACTAACAAAAATAGCTAATTCTCGACTAAAAGTACAAAGTCCATTCTACATATTATTTTATACCAAAAAAAGAACAAAAAATTCGATTTCAATTAAAATATCGTAAAAACAGTCGAAAAAAGAAATTTAAAATAAATTCGCATTTGGGATATAGATGACAATTTTTTTAATTAGAATCTAAACATTGAATATAGTTAGCTAGTTGTTAAAAAAATAATTGTCCAATGTTTCAAATACAAATTTAATTTTTTATATTGCATTTTTATTCATATTCATCTCTTCTTCTGTTTCTGAGTCCATCGTTTCTATGAATTATTTTTTTCTCCCCCTTTATCGTTTTTTTTTCACCCCCCTGGACCAGATCGAAAAGTCTCATAATACGAAACTCGTTACACACCCGATTTTTTTCTCCCCCTCTCTCCCCCCCCTCTACAGACTGGGACATTTTTCTCGTAATATTCAATTCGTTCGACCAGAGTCAGGGTGGCTCTGTCTCTCTCTGGCTCTTTTCCTCCCTGTGTCATCGCGAATAAAAATAGACTTTATGAGACACTTTGCACCCTGACCATCTGCGCCCCGGTCGACGACGAGCATCGCAACCGACTCTCCAGCCCCGTCCCCAAATGGCCAATGAATTTGTTTACAAATAAGCAGCATGCATAATTGCCAACTGGCTCTATCAATCCCTTTCCCCTGGATCGCACATTCTCGATTATTTTTTTCATCACATTACACTTCTTTACAAAAATATACTTTTTCAATTTACATTTTTTTTTAAATTAAACGAAAAATTTAATTGATTGTACAAAATTTTATAAAATACTGTGTAGCATTGTACGAAATTGTATGAAACTGTTAAAAATTGTAAAAAGGTGTATATAGATGAATAAATAAATGTTGAAATAAGTAGATAAATAATTAAAGGTATAAATAAATAGATAAATAAATAAATGTATAAATTAAATAAAGAAATAGATAAATACATGTATAAATAAATAGGTATAAAAATGAATTTATAAATAAATAGATAAACAAATGAATATAAAGAGCAATTCTATATCAATTCAACGACGGTTTGACGGTGAACCCACACCAATTTTTTTAATTTTTTTATATGTTTTATTGTAGATGCAAAATGAAGTATTTATGCCAACTTATAGCCATTTTAGTTTCTTAAAATTTCTAGTTTCTTAAAATTCTTAAAATATTCATAGCTTATCCTACAATAATTAAGACTATAATATTAAGATATTGTCGTTGAATTGATCTGCAATTGCTCATGAATAAATAGATAAACAAATATACAAATAAATAGATAAATAAATGAAAATGAATATCAATAGTTAAATTCATAAATACATAAATAAATAAATAAATATATAAATGAATATGTAAATATATAAATGAAAATGTAAATCAATAGTTAAATTCATAAATGCATAAATAAATAAATATATAAATAAATAAAGAAATAATTATATAAATAAATAGTTAAATAAATAAATAAATAGACTAAAAAATCAATATATAAATAAACAAATGAACAAATAACTATAAAAAATAATCGAATAAATGAATAAATAACTAAACAAATGAACAATTGAACAAAGGAGATGGACAAAATACTAGGTATAGAATGAAAAAGAGAGAAAGTGAAGGAGATGGAAAATAGAAGGGGGGAAGGACTCTGAAACGACAGGTTATTCGCCAGTTCGAGAGAAAGAGAGAGAGAGAGGGTTGATAACCCTTCATTTGGGGGGTGGTCTCGCTCGCTCTCGTGGCATGGTAATGATGAAATATTGCGTGACGTCTCCAGAGAGCAAAACGCCCGGTCTACCTTCGTATATGTACGGTGCACAGCCCGGAGAGGGATCCGGACAACGAGAGAATTGGACGAGACTCGGATACGTGTAGTTGGGGATGGCGTCGTTGGCATAGTTCGCAATCCCCCTCGCGCCAAAAATTTTCGTATATAACGACCAGCCGGAATCCCGAGAGGGAAAGAGAGAGAATTGGCTACCCGCATAACGGCGCGACGTCACTTCGGGGTGGTTTTTCAACCCCCTCGGCCGCTCTCACCCCTCCCTGCACTCCAATTCCGGGCTACGACCCCTATACGTACACGAGTCCCCAAAAGACGCGATTTATGTATAAATCTACTGTAGGCTGTAACCACTAGCACACACTGTGGGATTAAAATTGGAATAAAATGAAAAAAAAAGGAAGAACGCAAGTTTTTGTCTTCAAGGACGAGCTTTTGGGGTTTTTTTTAATAAACGATTATTGGTGGCTGTATATTTTTGATGCTTCGGTGAGGAATTTTTATGGATAATTTATGTGTCTAATTGGAATAAGGTTTATTTAATGGTTTTGGAGGTAGCAGACTTTGAATTACTTTTTAGTTTAATTTTTTTTGTCATGAATTCTGACAAAAAATGGTGGCATTATTGTCAAATTTATGTCATAGGCTTGATACATGGTTTTAATAACAAGTTCCAAATTAAAAGATATTTTACTAAATTTTGTCATTTTCGATTGTTTAGGCAATAGAAAATGTCAAAATTGTCTAAAGAGTTTATTTAAACTGTTAATCGATATTGCAGCTAAAAAAGGTTGACAAATTTGTTACAGAAATATGAAATATGAAATAGGAAATATGAAGTTGCGCAAATTTATTATTATAAAAATTCACTTTTGTCAGAGAGAGGCTGCATTTTCGATATGTTGTTTATAAATATATGAAAAATTGTGTTAAACTTGAACCAGGTTTACTAAAGGTTTTAGAGTTATCAAACTTTAAATTGTTAAAATATTAATGATATTTGAATTAATGAATTTGTTTGACACATGGTCCTGCAAAAAAATTGTAAATTTAAAAACATTTTATACCAAATTATTTCATTTTTATTTGTTCAAACAATAAAAAATGTCAATATAATTAAAAAATTAATCTTAAACCCTTAAAATCATTATTACTAGTAATAAAATAATTGAAAAATTAATGACAAAGATATGAAGTCGTTTTCTAAATTTATTATTTAAAAAAAGCTCGCTTTTATTAAGGATAAGTACTCCCAAAATTCCAGAATTCGAAACAAAGGAAAAAATATATTTGAATTAATGAATTTGTCTGATACATGGCCCTGATAAAAAATTTTTAATTTCTAAAGATTTTATACCAAATTACTTCATTTTTATTTGTTCAAACAATAAAAAATGTCAATATTATTAAAAAATTATGTTTAAACCCTTAAAATAATTATTACTAGTAATAAAATAATTGAAAAATTAATGACAAAAATATGAAGTCGATTTTTACATTTATTATTGAAAAAAAAGCTCGCTTTTATTAAGGATAAGTACTCCCAAAATTCCAGAACTTAAAAAAAAGGCAGGGAAGGAGTCAGAGAGAGAGAGAGAGAGAGAAGGAAATAGGAAGGAAGCTCATAAATAATGAGCAAGGGTGCACACTCGTAGCGTTCGAGTGGAGTTTCGTCGTCGAGCGTAACTCAGAGAACCCGGTCACGGCACGTGCTGCATAATTGTTCGGTTGCATCGCGTTTACATACGACGTAACGCCCATATTTTACACTCGGTTACACGACACTTGCTTTCTCCCTTTTCTCTCTCTCTCTCCCCCCTCTCTCTCTCTCTCTCTTTCTCTCTTATATTATTTTTCGTCCCCTTTCTCCATAGTTTCTCATTTCAGTGATCACCCTCCCCGATCTTCATTCTCCGGTTGCACTTAATCAATTATTGAACTCAATCGACGATTCAAGAGTTTACACTCGTTTCTCTTATTTGTTTACTCGGTATTTTTCATTTTTAACACTTTCTTTTAAAACTTTTTTTTATTACCTATTTATTTTATAGATTTATCAACTTTGTAAGTGTACTTTATGATTGTACTTTGGAAATTTTTATTAAAAATTATGAATGTGAATATTTTTTGAATAAAAAAATTAGCAACATTTGCAAATTTTTTACATTTTTTACTCGAAAATCAGAAAATTTGTTTGTATTTGTATAAATTAAATTGTTTTTTTTTTATATTCTACGAAAGAATTGGGAAAATTGAAGAAAAAAATCTGAAATTCGTACTTCACTGTTTAATTGACAAGTTTATTGCAAAACAACGTCATTTTTTTGGTTAAAATCATCAAAACTGTCTTTGTGGATGTATGGAACAGATAATCCCATCAAAAAGTAAATTCTTGACATTGGTTAATTGGTAAATTTTCTTTCATCAATATTTTATTTAAAAAAATCTTTACTCACTAATTTAACAGATTACAAAAAATGATTAAAAAATGAAAAGCATTAACAAAAATACCGTAACCAACATATATTTTTAATAAAATAATTCTAACGACTCAAAGAACCCACCAAACTACCCTTAAAGTCGTCAATCGTTAAAAAATTTCAACGATTTCAGAACCCTTGAAAAAAACTTCGTAAATTGTCCATTCGTTTTTTTTATTAAACTGCACAAAAAAAACCGGAAATAAATCGGACTTCCGGAAAAATTGGTTCAAGGCGCCAACGAAGAAGAATAAAAGAAGAAAAAAAAAAGAAATGAAAAATGAGTCGACAGCGAAGGGGTGAACTTAAGGGGTGAACTTAGGGGTGAACGAGTGAACAGAAAGTTTCAAAACTCCGGAAAGAATGGAAAAAAATAGACGAGAGTATGGAAGAGGGGGGAGGAAAAAAAGCAAAACGAAGGAAAAAATAAGGAAGAGGAAGAGTGAGAGGAAGAAAATGAAGAAGGATGGCCTACAGAGCTAGAAACGAAGTGAAAGTTCGCCATTTCTCGAGGGCGGTTTGCAGGGGTGATTTCCTGGCACAGGGAGCTTATTTAATCGAGTTTAATCGAGTACTGTGTCGGTGTGTAGCTTGGCTGCGATTAGCGAGAGAAAATCTCTCGTGTGGACTTCGTTCAACCCCCAACCCCCTCCCTCCCACCCCCTGTGATCTTTTTTCGAGCCTCATGCTCTCTTTTCCCTTCGGCACGTGCCCAAACTTTCCCGCAAATTCGACAATTGACATCGACAAGCCTGTACAATCGTCCGAAGTACCGGAGCCCTTCAAACGCATTACGAAACAATTGGTATTATTTTAAATTCGAAAATTTCTTCAGAATATTGATGGAAGATGAATAAATGGATAGTAGACATTTGTATTTTTGTAATGTTTAATATTTTGAATATTTATATTTTACCCCTATTATTTAAAAATAAATATATGTTTATTATTTTATTGGCTTTATTTAAAATCAACCCTAATAAAGTTGATTTTGTAAAGAGATTGGAAATATATTACAAATTGAAATTTTCATGGGTCTACGAGATCCAGTAGGACTCACCAAAGTTAAAAAACTGGTTTTTAGATCGTTTTTTTTAATTTTTCGGTATGAATTTTTGAATTTCGCTCCAAATAAGTAGCATTTTCGTTATCTACGGGAAATTTCCGATCGAATAAGGTGTTAAAATCAAGAAAAAAAAATTCGAAAATTTTTGCGAATTTTTTAAGGTATACCCCTTTCCATTTTTTCAAAAATCTTCAAGGTGTGATAACTTTTTATAAAATAGATGAATTAACTTAATTCCTTCACCATTAGCTTGGTTTTGCAAAAAACTTTAAAAATCACTCCTAATAAAGTTAATTTGGTTCCGAAAAAGAAAAGATATCGCAATTTGAAATTTTCGTGGGTCCACGAGACCCAGTGTGACTCACCAAATTTTTTGAAATTTTTTTTCATCGATTTTAAGAGCCTATTCGATCGGAAATTTTCCGTAGATAACGAAAATAATACTTATTCGAGACAAAATTCACGAATTCATATTAAAAAATTCAAAAAACTGATCGAAAAATCAATTTCTTCGATTTTCCAATATGAATTCTTGAATTGCGCCTCGAATAAGAATTTTGATTTTGATACCTCTTAAACAATTCTCTTAAAACTACTTCAAAATCGACAGGAAATTTGTTCATACGCTCAAGAACAAAACTACCAAAAGCTCATCAAAAATTCTTATATTTTAAAAACCATCATTCACACACCCTAAACCGTGACACCCCAACTTAAAAATAAACAATTCCACACAATACCAACCAAAGTTATCGCAAACATTCAACAAAATCCTAAAAAAAAACAATTTTTCGATACAACCACCTTAACGACCAAACCCTAAAAATAAAATCAACCAAATTCGATAATAAAAATGAAACCTCTCTTATTGATCGATCAATAAGAGAGATCGGTATTGATGAGAAAAAAAAGTTGGCGATTTCCATGAGAACAACGGAAATAAAGAAAAAGAGGAACGAGGAGAAAAGGGGAGGGGGTTGGGGGGTGGGGGGTGGGAAGAACAAGAGAGTTCAGAAGAAGAACAGGTGCAATTTGCGATTCACAAAGAGTCGACGTATGAATACAAATGACCGGTTGGAAGAATGTGTACGTCGAGCACGAAGACTCTTTTTTTTTTCCTTTCTATCTTTTTTACCCCGGTGGTGTCACACATTCGCGTGGAAAGACGTCGATATCGATCCTTGGGCCGTGTGCGCTTTTTTCCCTCGCGAAAAATGGACGTAGACTCGAGCTTCTTTCCCGCATCTTTCTCCATTCAATCGTTTCTCTCTCTCTCTCTCTCTCTCTCTCTCTCTCTTTTTCTTTCTCTCGCCCTTTCTCTTCTTCGCTCTCGCTTACTTTTTCTCCCTCGTGGAAGACTCGTGACTATAACTCTTCGATTTTTCCAATCCAATTTCTCAGGCGAGGTACGCTCGCCCTCGCTACAACCTCGACGACCTCGGCGTTCTCGTGAGAGACCGATCGAAAAGAGACTCAAATCGGTAACCCCTTTTTTTTTACGAATAGAAAGCCCGGCCTCCAATTCGATAAATAAATTATATGCTGGAGCGACGAAATTGAATACGTCCGTTTCGAAAACTTTTAATAACGTTTCGCAGTGGAATGTGACTAAATTGTGAAAATGAATTTTGATTATTTTAAAAAAAAAAAAGGAAAAGTAGAGAGAAAAGTGTTACAAATAAAAATTAAAAGTAGAAAATGACGAAATTATGAGAAAAAGTGTGCATTATTTTATAAACAAATAAAAAAGTCGTAAATAAAAATAAAAATACAAGTAGAAAATGACGAAATTATGAGAAAAAATATGCATTATTTAATAAACAAATATAAAAGTAGAAAAAAAGTAGAAGTAGTAGTGATCCAGAGTTCAATTGCCAAAAGCTGCCAACCACCCAGTATCACCTTCCCAAATATGTAAACGTGTACATCTGTAGCTACCAAACAGTTGGCACACTTAGAAGGTAGGAATTTGGATGACTTAAAACCTTCCCATAGCATTGCAACACTTTGCATTGAATTGCATTGCACTTTGTTGCAATTGGACCTGATGCTAAAGCTCTAGGATCTTAATGTATAAAAGACCTTATTTCCCCTAATTAATTGACACGAAATGTTGACTATTTTGACTGTTTAATCAACTCAATTACTGCAATCTAGGAAAGAAAGTCAACTGTGAAGTAATAGAGAAATTATAGACCTAATTTCATCCTAATTAAGCAACCCAAAATGTTGGCTGTTTTGACTGTTTTACCAACTCAATTAATGCAATCTATGAAAAAAAGTCAACTGCCAAGTAATAAAGAAATCGTCCTAACGTCTGCTTGCAGATGAGCCATCCTGGGATGGAGAGCCTGGACATGTTGGACCCAGCGAACTCGATGACAACGTTGACGCCGATGTCCGAGAGCGGGGGTGGTGGTCCAGGCCATCATGGGGGGATTCATGGGCCCTCTGTCTATGGTGGAATGAATGGTATGATGGGACACCATCATCATGGCAACATCGGGGCCAGTGTGCCCCATCCCCACCACCACCCTGCGATGGCAGCAGCTGCGGCAGCTGCAGCAGCAGCTGGACTTCATCCAGATGCTGACACAGATCCCAGAGAGTTGGAAGCCTTCGCCGAGAGGTTCAAACAGAGGCGAATAAAGCTTGGTGTGACCCAGGCAGACGTTGGTAAGGCCCTGGCCAATCTGAAGCTACCTGGAGTTGGGGCTTTGTCGCAGTCGACGATATGTCGTTTCGAGTCGTTGACCCTGTCGCACAACAACATGATCGCCCTGAAACCGATTCTCCAGGCCTGGCTGGAAGAGGCTGAAGCCCAGGCCAAGAATAAAAGGCGTGATCCAGATGCCCCGTCAGTGCTACCAGCTGGTGAGAAGAAACGCAAGCGAACGAGCATCGCTGCACCAGAAAAGCGTTCCCTGGAAGCCTTCTTCGCGGTTCAACCCAGGCCAACCGGTGAGAAGATCGCGGCGATCGCGGAGAAATTGGACCTTAAGAAAAACGTCGTCAGGGTCTGGTTCTGCAATCAACGCCAGAAGCAGAAGCGCATGAAATTCGCTGCCCAGCATTGACCCGAGGCCGGCTTGTGACAGCAAAATTGACTATACCAGGCGGCCAGTCTCGAACCGAAACCCGAGCCCATGAGCGAGTACCAGGGATGGCCTTAAACCAGATGGTCCAGGATCCCGAATGAAGTTTCTAGGACCATGATTTTCAGGTCCAGGATTCCAAATAGATAATCAAGACCATGATTCGGAAGTCCAAGACTTTAAATGTGGAATTCAGGATCAATATTTTGAGGTCCAGGATCCCAAATAGATATCAAGACCATGATTGGAAAGTCCAGGATCCTAAATGCAAAGTTGAGGACCAAGATTTTGACGTCCAGGATCCCAAGTAGAGTCCAGGATTAAGAATGTGAGATCCAAGCTCCTAAATGCTGTGTTAAGGACCAAGATCGTGAGGTTCAAGATCCTAATTTGAGTCCAGGGCCAAGATTGTGAAGTCCAGGATCCTAAATGCGGTGTCCAGGGCCAAGATAATGAGGTCCAAGATCCTCATTACGAGTCCAGGATCAAGATTGTGAGGTTCAGGATCCTAAATAGAGTCCAGGACCAAGATTGTCAGGTCTGGGATCCCAATGATGGGATTCAGGTACCCAAAAGAGGTTTAGGATCTCGAAGACGAGGTCCAGGTTCGGGTCGTGGCCAGGTCCAAGTCCCCACTGTCACAGGCACTGTTCGCCACCAAAAAAAATCTTCTCTTCCTGTCCCTCGAAAGAGATGTTCGTGTTCCCATTCGGCGTCTTAAAAGAAACAATGGGATGTTGTTCCAAGTCATTACCCAGGAGTCCCCGAGTGCTGGGACCATTTCTACAGGAACAAACGACTCCTTATCACTTGCTGAGAGTTCTCAGACGTCCCAGGACTTCAAGCAAGAACTAAAACGTTCCCTGCACACTTTGAACGTTCCTGAACCAATGACATGATACCTCAGGAGTCTCCGGACGTTCTACCACCATCCAAGGAAAAATAAGGTTCCCTGGGAATTTCCAGCCACTCGAACGTCCTCTGCGTTAGCAAAAAACATCCTGCCACCCCTAATCGTCATCCGGTACCAGGTCCAAAACCCACAAGAAGACGATCCTACGCAGACGTTCTCGGAAGTCCTCCAGGACGAAAAAAACGAGACCGTCCCCGAGTTTTTCTTTCCCTCCAGACCGGACAAAAAAATGAATTTCAGCCACCGTAAAGGTAATGACAAAGGGGACCACGAAGGGCGGGACGTTCCCATCGATTGCTCAACCGGAAACGACGTCCCACTTTGGCGAACCGTTGTCAGAGCGCTCCGCGCGTTTGTCCTCTCTCACGGGTACAATCGATAACGCACGAGCCTCCGGTCTCCCACAGTTCTGCTAAAACGAGAACCAAACTCACCCCGGACAAGTGGCAGGGACGAAGAAAGAAAAAAAAAGAGAGAAAAAAAAGACGCCGAGCCGGGAAAACTTTCGCGAACACCGATTGTGACTCCGAGCAACGGAAGAGAAGAATAACCGTGTATGTTTATAATAATATTAATAATAATAATAATAATAATATTAATAATAATAATAACAACAAAAACAATAAAAATAAGAAAAAATATAAATTAAAATGAGCAACGATAGTAAGAATATAATTATGATAAAAGTAACGATAAAAGTAAGTATTGTTACGAAACCGGATCCTCGTGGAGCCGGATGGAAAGTGATATTAATCCTAATTTAAAAAAAAAACAAAGAAACGAAAAGAGAGATTGCAGATCGACGAAAATTTAACGTCGAGCAGTGCGGTCGAGAAAGAGAGAGAGAGAGAGAAGCAGGCGATGAATGACGTTTGCGTGGGTGTAAATGGCGAGATCTCGGATTCGAGTTATCCAAGGGGATGATTTAATGTTAATTACAATTAGTGATATTGGACAATCAGTGAAAAAGACTGTACCATATCGTATCGAAGCAATACTCGCACACAGGATGAAAGGAGAGTAAAATGGACGACTTTTAATGGCAATCAGGAGAAATTAAATGAGAAGCAAATGTAGTGGGAGGTTTGTAATTTATGTGGAGATTTTGCATATTTGGATTCGTGTCGTTTGATTCTTTACCAATGTGACAATAGTGCTGGAATAAAGAAAAAAATCATTGAAGATTGTATCGTCTTGACTCGTCATTATTTTATAAAGTTGGCAAACTTTTGAACAATTTTAAAAGATGATTAAACATTTTCTAATTAAGGGTAGTTGTACAAAGATAAACAACCCCATAGTTGAACATTTAAGGGTTTTTTCCACTTTTCATTTTGTAACAACGTAAAAAATGTTTTTTTTTACTACATAAAGAGGAAATAAATCATTGTTAAAAATGTAATTACAATATTATTTCAAGTTATGATAAAAAATTTTCAAATTATTTTTAAAAAATTCACTGAAAATTAGATAAATTTGACAAATGGTAAAATTACGAGGTAAATAATTATAAATTATTCATTTAAATTTGCGATTCAATTTACAGTTGTCACATTGGTACAAACACTTGTGACATAAATTTTCATGTGCTAAAAATAATAAGAAAAATAACCCCAGGAATAACCATAAATCAGTCACAAGACTAATTTTTCGTTGTCTCCAATGAAAGAAATGAAATTTTTTTCTCATTTTTTTTTCTCCTCGTTCGAAGTCTTCGAGAGAGACGTGCGTTTTCGTGTGAGTGGGCCATACGACGAGAAAAATTAATGTTAAATCGTAACTAAATTGCAAGTCTCGAAATTCCTCGAGCGTTCGCGAAAGAGAAAATAAAAAAAATATTATAAATACTATAAATAATAACGTGCGCTTGAACCAGGAGCAATTTCTATGAAAAATGTGTGTAAATACGTCGAGGGGAAAATCAGAGGCACACGCCGTCGAACGAGTATTTTCTAGAGAAAATAAATTGCGATAAGAATTTAAAAAAAAACAAGAAAATAGTCTAATTGAAATTGCGTTCACGATAGTTAAGAGAGAATAATGGAAAATTGTAACAAAGAAACAAAATTCTAGTGCAATACGTAGTAATTAACGTTATCGTAAAAAATGTTTAAACAAATTTTTTATTGTGTATTTTTCGTTTAAACTTTACTTTATTTCCTTCGTCTCGTTAATTTGGAAAGCCTCCCATGCCTCGTGTACAAAAGTGCTATGTATATGCGTCGCAACGAGTGTCACACTGGTTGGCAAAATTAATTGGACATTACGAATATAAATATATAAATATTATACATATAATTATACATGCATATAATATTGATTTATGAAGGTCGTTGGGACTGCTGGTAGGAATAATACGTAAGATTAACTCGTGCAGCAATATATTAAATAACGATTGTCAGGATAATACTCTCCTTCAATCACTTTTCCTTTTCCCCTTCAACGGACCGAGGGACGATTTCATTTTTTTGAATGACTCCTTCCATGATTTTACACGCTCAGATACAACGTAATCGAGAACTAACCATCGCAGATTCATTTGTATTGTAAAACCGAGTCGAGAACTTGCCAAAATCTGTATCGTTAAAATTGTGAGAAAAAAAAAGAAACGAAATGAAAGTAAATATTCAGAAACAGGACTTCATGAACCCGGGCTGTACATTTTTTTGGGATCACTGACTGCATCCAACTGTTTGATTAACTTTATTTTTAAAAAACCACAAGGCAAAGTCGATTGTAGTGTTTTAAACGATTCGTTGATGAATACTTTGAGTTGAGATAGAAAATTGTGTAAAAGTTTCTACTAAAGCTAAAAATACATCGTGGCATTTTTAAAATGATCAGTCATTCACAACTCTTGAAATTGTTAACAACTTTGTAGGAGATAATGGTTTTATTTACTCAGGGAGAGATATTGATGGTTGTAGCTGTTACTACTAGTTGTCACTACTAGCAGTTTTAGGTGTTACTACTAGTTGTAACTACTAGTAATCTAGCTGTTACTACTACTACTAGCTGTTACTACTACTAGCAGTAACTACTAGTAGTAATTACTACTAGTAGTAATTACTACTAGTAGTAATAATTAGAACTGCTATTGGTGACAACAAGTAGTAACAGCTACTACTTAGATGACCAAAAACTAAAACACATAATTAGACATACTCACACAAGTGAAGTTCTTAATAATTTTTGTGATGACTAATATTCACTACTATTTATTTTTATCTTTTTTAATTTACTTTAAAATTTGTGCATAAAAAGATTATTTATTTATTTCCAAACGAAAGTTATTCACTACCCCAAAAAAATGTTACAGTCCAATTCTAGGAGTCCAATTTTTCAATAATCACAAGTACGAGATTGTTCTCTGTCTGCAATTAATTGAGCATGACCGGATTAAGCTTTTGGAGGAAAATTAATAATTCCTTAGGTATTTTAAACACAGGGTAACCCAAATCATATCGCAATATGCTTCTAATCAATATTTGTAATACACACATTTGCGAATAAACCATTGCTGACAGTAAGAGTAAATATTATTGTTAACGTATAAATGGAGGGACGAAAGTGCAAATCTCAAGATTGGGTAATAATCGATATAAGTCATTGTCACTTGATGGAAATCGAATTTATCCCAAAATTTCGTCATTTTCCTAAAAAATTTGACAAAAAAAAGTGATGACCATTTTTCCCAAACGAACCTTTTGTACTCGTTTCTCAACGAATCCTTTCGAAAGTGGTTTTTGATGTTTCCTTTTTAAATTAAAAAAAAAAGAAACAAAAATTTTTTCCAAAGATTCAGTCGTTTCAATGGCATCCATAGCTCTTAGGTATAAAAATTGTTTTTCTTTTGTATAATAATTATATATATAGTTCTAGTCCATCGAAACGTCATTGGAGTTGAGATTGCAGACGACGATGCAATTTGAGTGGTAGGGGAGAAAAAAGCGTAAAAATAAAGGAAATAGAAACCAATAAAGTATTACGTTATGCAGCATACACGTGAAGATTATTAAAAATTTGTATAAAAATTAAAAAAAAATAAAAACGAATGACGAAAGAGCGTCGAACGAGAAATAAAATAAAGAAAATTAAGATGTACTAAAATTTAGCGTATTATTAAACGATATTAAGGTACAGTTTCATTTGAATGTTTATACGAAGTAACAAAGCCAAAAAGAATTGTTGAAAGTTGGTGTCTTGCTCGTGCAAATTCGAAACTTCCCTCGTACTTCGTCATTTGTTGGGCGTTAATTATTTGAATAATAAAAATCGTGATTTTCGTCGATTTATTGAAAAAAAAATTGTTTTTAAATTGATTTTAGAAAATTTCACGAGCGAGACTTGGAACGTCGAACGATGTAAGAATGTAACGAAGACATATCATATGAACGATAAACTGGAAAAAAAAATAGTCGAGTTGCCTGACAGTGTAGAAATTATATTGGGATTCAAATCGTCTTGAGAGCATCGCCCAAATTAAATAATTCATATTGTGATATATTCAGTAGTCTTTTTTGCCATGATTTTCCTAAATTTATTATTGATATTCAGTAGATAATGTTCTCTTGAATAATGTTTGATTTATAGTGAAATTATACGAAAATTTGGACGATTCCATCAGGTGGATTTGCTCACAATATTACGTTGCGTGCAACCCTTTGAGACACCAGGCATTTATAATCATAATTTGCGTTCTTTGAATCATGAATTCTTCGCCTGCATTTGGGACAAAATTGACTTTTTTCACTCAAAATTCCAAAATTAGAATTTTTATGAAATAACTATCCAGTGTCAATATTTTTCAAATTATTCTTCTCAAATTTTCTTAATTTTTCACATTTTTCTCACTGAGTTTACAAAATCCAAGATTTTGGCAAAAAAAGTCTTCACGATTTTTTTGAAAATCACTAGTTTGCCACTATGTTGAGCCAAAACAACCAAAATGAATTAGGAATAGTAAAAAATGTACCAAGCAAAAGAATTCTAACTTTATTTAATGACTTTTATCATAAATTAAAAGGAATATTACATATTTGTTTTAAAAAAAGATTAATAGTTGCTTTCACTATGAAAACAACTATAACGTCGAAAGTATACTCAATGAATTTTACGTCATAATTAAATTTTTTTTGAAACTTTTCTCACTGAGTTTCAAAAACGAAGACTCTAAGTAGAAAAATTCGCCATGATTCTTTCCAATTCACTAGTTTGCAACTATGTCGAGCTCAAAATAACAAAAAAAATTCACGAAGTGAAAAATTCTCGTTACGTTCACGTGCAGGCGAAGGCTTCAATTTTTCTTTCTTAATGTTAATAACGAGAAAAATAGTTGCGCATTTACGTGAGCGCCCTCGAATGCTGTATATAAAGAATATTCGAACGAAATGTACATGTACTTATTGTAAATTGTTATGTAAAGTGAATGATGAACAAAAACGAGGAAAAAGGGGTGGAAAAGTAAAAAAAAAGAAAAAAAACGAAAAATCTTTCGATTTGACCGAACGACAGTGTTCGCTTTAGTAAAATTTCATTCGGCTTGTCAAATTGTTTGTCAAATATGTTAACGATCGTTCTTCGATTATCGTAAAATAAAATACATATTTCGTTGTTTATTTCATTTTACGGAATTGCACGCAATGTAGGAGTTCGCGAAGGTTCAGAGTTTGGTCTCTCTCTCTTTCTCTTCCCAGGATCTATTTCCCAAAAAAAAACACGAGAAAATAATTGAAGAGAAAAATAAATTGATAACGAAGAAAAACCAATGAAGAGCGAAACAGAGCAGACGAAAACTCACCCTCTCGCTATATTGTACATACCATGTGCCATAATTCATTTTACCATAATTCGTGTCCAACTTTGTTCCAAGAATACCTACTTAACTATAAATAATATAGTATAATGAAAAATAAATCTCGATGTTATTGATAAAAAACAATGAAACAAGTGTACTTGAGTCTCTTCTTTCATCATCCAAATTATTCCCTTATCAAAAAATATGGTAATAAAAATTTTTGAGTCATTTTCTCCTTAAAAATATTTCGAAAAAATGCTCGTAAGTAAAACATTAATATTGGTTTTAAAAAAAATTAAATAAAAAATGTTTTATTTCAAAATTATTATTTTTATATTTATAATTTTAATAAGTCAAATTAAATTCTCACAAATGAAAGAAAAATCAAATAAATATTTTCTCTTTTAAAAAATTCTCACAGATAAATGGAATCAAATTAACATTTTTTAATTCAAAAATAATTCCCTCAAGTAAAATAAAGCAAATCGACATGTTTCGTTCAAAAAGATTTCATAAAAATTAAAAAACAAAATGTCAATATTTAATTAAATTCTCACAAATAAAAATGAATAAAAATTTTTGTTATCAATTTGAATTTTTTTTTTACCACTCTCACGTGTCTTTTCGAGAGGATCTTTGACGAAACTCGCGTGCACGATATCTGAAACGAGCGATAAAGCTTCTTTGCGGACGATTATAAATTCATAACTCGGACACGAATACGTTATTGCGGGATTGACTCGAAGCAGAGCTTGCCAGAGCTTGCAGAGAGCAAGGATTCCCCATTCAAACAACTAAAATTATTCACTCTCTCCTGACACTATTTTCTTCTTTCTCCCTCCATTTTTTCTCTCCAACTCACGTGTTGAGTGTCGTTAGTACGTTAAATCAGATAAATCGTGTTAAATCGTCTCGCATATGGAATGTTTTTTTTTTGAACCCTTTTGATAAAATTCATTATCACAAAAGCTTTCTCGTGCGAGCCATTCAAAAACTAATATCATCGCCAAACATTGTTTTTAATAGTTCAAAACAATAAAATAACGTTGCATGAAAAAAGAGACGATGAGAATTTTTTTTGTGAAGCAACAAATTTGATAAATGAGTAAGTTAAACTTTTTTTTTCAATTTTTCCTTCGCAATTATAAAAAGCTTTGCATTTTTGTTAATTTATAACATAGTTTTAGAATATTTACGAAGTTGAAATGTCATGATTGAAAAAAGTGGTTAAAGTGTTATTTTGGGACATTTTATTTTAAATATATTTATTTTATTCATCAATTTATTTTTATTGAAACACTTTTAAAAGTTTGTCATTCATTTTTCACGAGTTCGTCCACCAAAAAATCTCAACTGAAGCATATCCATAAAAAAGCTTAAAATGAGAAAAACGATAAATGATTCAAAATTGTAAAAAAAAAATTAAAAAATAATGGAAATGTTAGAACATATATAAAATTAATAAAAATTTAAAAGTACCAGTAGAATATAATTAGAATAAAAGAATATAGAATTAGAAAAATAAAAATAGAGATTTAAAAAAAAGTTTAGAAGAGTTGATGAGAAATTAATTTCACTGATAAATTTTTTAATCAATTCAGGAGTGAATAGTTTATGATAAAGGGATTGTAAAATTGAACATATGGTATGCATTTATTATTTAGGACAGTAGCTAAATTTGGTAATTCGATCATTGAGGCAAATCCAACTTTAACGCGAATGAAAAATTTACTTTATATGTAGACGAAAATTTGATTAACCTACTTTCGAAATTTGATTACAATCGACTGGTTCGTTTTCAAATTTAAAAAAATTCTTAATTTCGAAGATTTTTTTACATTACATATTTTTTCAATTTTTTAATTTTTTAATTTGAAACATATATGTTTAATTATTTCAGGGGAGTGAAAAAAATTCCGATTACTTATAAACTACCCTGAGTCTAAAAATTTTTTAAAAATTATTAAAGCTTACGTTTTTCGTATTTTTATTAGTTATATAGTATACAGCGACGTCCAATTGAAGCGTTACACTTGAATTTTTCAACATTTCAGCCAGAAAAATTGATATTTCGATTCGGTTTTCATATATGTTGTAGGAAATTTTATCAGCTTTCGAATGGCA
>JAPYYW010002645.1:0-19045 GCA_030522545.1 Cremastinae sp. A BG-2022a
CACACTTGAGCACCATGTTAAAGAACATATGTACAAAGTTTTAAGAAATTCTATAGAAAACCATTTTTACCATAGAACCACGGTAGAACTACCTTAATTTTAATTTACTATAGAGAAAACATTTTTTTCCACTTTTTTCCCGTGTATCAGTAACGAAATAAAAACTTCTAACAATACAAATTGTTTTTTTACAAAACATTAAAAATAGGTGTTACGCAAGAAGTGAATAAAATCGTTTTTCGACAATGACTTTTTCCTCCTGCGAAGACGACAGGTTCTCTTTGTGTTCTCGCTCATTGGTTGTATATTTACTCGTTGTACGTGACGATAAACGACAAAACGATGGAGTGAGAGATATACGAAAATATATGAAAAAAGAATTCACGGAAAATGGGAGCCGAGAATGGAGAAAAAATTGAAAGCGGAAAATGATTTTGGAATTAAAAAATTTTTTATTCGTCGCTGATTCGATAGTGAATCTTTGCCCTGTTGGACACAGTCCGGTGTTTCTTATTAGGCTTCACGATAAAAAAAATATTTCAATTAAGGTGACAACGGCTGGAGAGGCTGCGGTTGAATCTTTTTATCTCTCGGAACGACTTTTTTACATCCCACGGCTGAATTCGATCCAACGACTTCAGCCGGATCGTCGGTTGCGACACATTTTCGGTTAACGCACATCTAAAAAAATTCATTTTTTATAAGAATTTTTTTCTATAAATTTTCCTATTTCATTTTTGCATCATTTCTCTTTTGATTTTTATTCAAATGCATTGTTTACCTTCCCATCTCCGCAAGGAGTTCCATCTGGAATTTTTCCACCGGGTTGTTTGAAATTTTTTTTGTCTACAGTGACCGCGCACTGAAGAGTTTGAGAACATCTGTTTTTTGCCGTAGGATTCCTCGTGCTTATCTTAAAGTCGTGAAAAAGACATTGTCAGAATATTTGTCTCGCTGGAGGTAAATGGAAAATTCTACCCGATGGATTTTTAATCCAGAAAAAGGATCTTGGAAAAAACACTCACGGTGCAAACACCATTGAATCCTTGGTCCGTACATTGTCTTGCGAGACTTCGTACTTTTATCCTTGCCTGCAATTATTTCGTTCGGAATAAGAATAATTCAAGCCCTGTTACAGTCGAGATTGTATTTTTATCAAAATAATTATTTTTTTTTTCAATTTTACTTACATCACAGATCTGTAAGCACAGAATGGCGAGAGTTAGACAAGCGAAAACCGTGAACTTCATCATGGCGAATTTTTTTAAAGTATCGAATACTGGTAATCGATGATAATAATCGTGAGAGTAATTCTCACTCCACTGAAAACTTGTTCGATCTGATTATTCCCGTACAGGAAATGATGCTTTTTGAGCATCTCTGGACACTTATAAAGACCGTTACCTCTCCGTAATCTCAATCAATAAAATAATAAAGCTGCATTGTATCTGGACAAGCGTGACGCAAATCTTATGAAATACTTTTTGTTCGAGAGTAACTTCGATGTAATCGAAGATGTTTTAACGCATAAAACATTCTTATATTATTTTTCAAAACTTCACCTCAGTAATTATTCTTCGCTTATCAAATTTATGATTACCTTTTTGTTTTTGTTTTCAATCGACTAGTGAACTCGACAATTTTTTTTCCTCATTTTTTTATTAAAAAAAATGCAAAGTGCAAAATCAAATAGATAAACTGTTTATAATAAAAATTGAAGTATATAAAATTAAATGAAATTATCTATAAAATGCAGTTAATCGAAAGTCAAAATATAATGGCATCGAGTTTCAGGCAGTTTTGAAACTTCGCTTTTTCGCTTGTGTCGCGCATAGTGGGTGGTTTAACTCGAAATTTCACGCTTCGCTCTTGTTTATTCTGTACGACTGCCACGACCTGACAATATATCTATAAAGCCGAGTAAAAGACAGAGAGAAAGAAAGGGAAACGAAAATCTGGCTAAACGACCAGTCCGGCGACAAGATAAACGGTTCTCTCCAGATTTTGCACGTGTGTCAGCGCAACGGGGATTTTCTCGATCCTCAACATCTGGAAAATTTTTCAAATTTTTCAAGGTTTGCATTGATTTACGAAATTTCGAAATTCTCATGTAAATTGACCGATGGTTTCACATATATACGCTTTTTTCAATATAAAAAAAATATCATCAGTTCAGCCAAAAGCAACGAAGATATTCTTCATTGGCTCGATTTATTACGAAATTTTTCCGACGTGCATTTTTGTTGTCGATAAATTAAAAGAATTTTGAAATATATATCATTTGGATTTAACGCAATTTCGCAATACCTAATTCGTGCACTTAGTATACGAGAAATGCGATCTTATCTGATAAAACCTGCACTTTGCTTTATTTTTTCTCGTACGCAGCCTTGAAGAGACACACGCGTTCGAACCACCTGACCAAACAACCAGACCGAGCGTTCTCAAATTTTTCATACTCTCGTGTAAATCAGGTCTCAAATTGAAATTGAAGTGTCGTTTCGGGGACAAGAATAGATCTGCAAGGAGGTCGAAAAAGGGAAAAGACAAATGTCATTTTTTCGTTTCCACCCCCAGAGCGTGCTCGCGTGGCTCCTTCGAATGGATGCGAACGACCGAGGGAACAAAAAGAAGTCAAACGAGCCGAGAAATTTTGTTTTTTACCAGCTTCGTGTTGACTCTTGTACCGGTAAATCGTGCTTGAAGATTTCCGTTTTTTTTTCGCCTCTCTTTTTTTCCTCCGAATTCTCGCTCGCACCGTCCCCCGGGCTCGTTCTTTCTTCTCTCTCGCTAATGTCTCTCGCGTACTCGC
Organism: Cremastinae sp. A BG-2022a; assembly: GCA_030522545.1. Classification (NCBI taxonomy): domain Eukaryota; kingdom Metazoa; phylum Arthropoda; class Insecta; order Hymenoptera; family Ichneumonidae; species Cremastinae sp. A BG-2022a. The sequence continues at coordinate 2,813 of JAPYYW010002645.1, forward strand.
GTGATTTGTTGCCCGGCACGGGTCTCAAGCTACCCGAGACGTCTGTGAAAATACATATGTCTGAATCAAAAGTTACTTATATTTTCACGAGTCGAGAAAACGAGTCATATTTTCTTCTTCTTTCCATTTATTTCTCCTCCGCGCGTCAAACATATTTTCCCTCGTATTTAAATTTAGAAAATTTCAATATGAAAAAGAGATGACATATTCGTGAACGAAAATTGGGATATTTTGTTTCATTTTCCGGCCCATTCACACACGCAAGTCGAAAAGTATCGAGCGACTTCTGGAATTCGATCTCGCGAGCCCATTTTTTTTTCCAGACGATTGCGCGGATGACGCTCGAGCGCGAGAGAAGATAAAAAAATGTAAAGCAAGCAAACCGTTCAGAGACGAGAAAGCGAGGAAAGACTCTCGCTTCTTTTATAATATTCTCATTCTCCCCGTGTATTCCCGTTGGCTACGATGAATAAAAAAAGACATAAACCAAGAGATTTAACAGGTTGGCTAATCCGAGTAAAGCCCTTTCGTTTGACCACGATTTTATAATTCAGATCTCTCGTCGTTCCCTTTTTTCCCTCTCATCCTTCTCTCCTCCCCCTTTATTTCGTAACTCCGAGACTGGACCTTTGCTTCCATAAACCAGAGTATAATGATTTCGTGGAATACGCGTCCCGAGATTCTTGACTGCGAGAGAACTGTATACACAGAATTTCTCTACATATATATATATGTCAGCTGTCCTATATACATATTTCCTATTTTCAAGTATTTCCCATCACGATCGTTTCACACGTCTCGTCTGTCCCTCGTCTCCCCTTTTTGCCTCCCTCACTCTCTTTCTCTTTTTTTCTCGTCATATTCCCGGCCAAACACGCGAGAACGATTCTCCTTGGTATTCCCCGCGCGGAATTCGCTTTTCTCCTCTATTACCGGAGTCATCGTTTCTCTGAACCTGATGACCCCCGGAACAGTTGAACAACTGGGCTAACTGGAATGAATATTAAATCTAATTGCTCTGACTCGTGAGCGTGCACTTCTCAAACATGTATAACGCACGACTCATCGTTTTTACCCGATGTCAAAAATGTCCGCCCGTTCTTGATGATGCTAATAAGAGTGGCAATAAAAAATTTTTTTTTCGACTTGGCTGTCGAATCCTTCGTTTTTATAAACGGTGGAACATCTGCCCACGATCTGCTGGGTTATTACGAAATTATGAAGCGCCGGTATTATTGGCAGACGGGCAGCGCGCGGGATTGCGCTCGAGAGTACTCTCATGCATTTATTTTTGCGTTCGCAAAAAGGAATAATGCACCATCGGCATATGCATTATAAGGTGTATGTCTCGAGATCGAGAAAAAATCGCGTCTCATCGATTCTGCTCGTCGTTATTCACGATCGATGCAATTTTAGTTACTCTTTTATATCTCACGATATTCTTTAATCCCCGATCTCACTTTGATATAGATTTTATTGGAGCTAAATTGGAGCAGCATCTCCAATGTTTATTCTTCAGATATGAATTTTCAGTCGATGCAAATTTGGAATGAGACTTTGAGCGACTTTTTTGCATTGATTTTGTGAGTTGAGCAAAAAATTGAGGAATAAAGATTGTTCATGGGAGAATCTATTGAATGTTGCCAGCTCAGAACTCACGACTCCTAAATAAAGGAAAAGGAGAAGCGCGAACAAAGAGAGAGAGAGAGAGAGAGAGAGAGAGAGAGAGAGAGAGAGAGAGAGAGAGAGAGAGAGCGGACAGAAGCGGCTCGTTATTTATTTGGGAAAAGGAAGGAAAGAGAATTCGATAGAAAGGCTCGCTCACGCTGGAAGAAAATTTCATAAATGTTGCAACAGCAGTGCACCGATGCATATATAAAAAGAGAAAGCACAACCCCCCGCGTGTGAATATACACAAGATATGACACTAAAATAACTATACATGTTCGGCCTTCATCTTTCTGTTCGCACGCTTTTCTTTCCTCCTCTTCGTTTTACTGTCTTTTTTTATAGACTTTTTTCAACACCAAAGAGCCATCCGTCGTTTCCGATGAAAACGGAAGTCCTCGTTGATAGTATACATACTTCCGTTCGATTATTCTGTTTTTCATGCCATCCTGTATATAAAACACCAACACTCTTTTTTTCGTCTCTCTTCGCATTTACATTTATAAACACGTATAAAAGTGTTTATACACACATTTCCCGTCCTTCGTGTGTTTTTCTCGTTCCTATTTGTCAGCACGATGACACACTTTTTTCTTTCTAATTTTCTTTTTAGTTTTTTATCTGCATGCTCCACACGTCAGCGAGCTCTTCCCGGGTCCATCAAGGGCAAAATGGATTAAAAAAATATAATGGAAAGTCTCGTGTGTTGTGATCGTTGGGCAATCTGCGCCCTCCTCTAATTTTTGTCGTCAGTCTTTCAATGGGAGCGCGTACACGCGGGGGAATTTTTCACGAGCAGGCTCGAGAGGTTCGAGGAATGCTCCGAGCACGAAATTAGAGAATCTCTCGGTTTGCAAAGTTGAAAATATCCAGACCACTCGCATTCACAGTGACGAAGTTACAGGCGTGGCGTATGTTTTTTTTCCTTTCTTTTATTCTTTTCCCTTTTTTTTACGAGCTCAGCCTTTTCTTCTCTTTGTCTTTCCTTTCGGGAAGACGCAGTCTCGAGCGTGAAATGACCTATGCAAAAGAGACGTATCGTTCGGAGCTCCTCGTTGCTGTTATACATGGGCACGAGTAACAGAAATAATGTTTTGCTCTCTACGGTATGCCGGGAGTCTCGTTGAACCTTTCCCCTCACCCCGGGGAACACCCCCGAGACACCGAACGCGATTTCACGACGATTCATTCTCGACAAACAGGCCAAAGACGAAACGACATCTTTTCCTCCTTTTTCTTTCGTTTCGCGTCTCGGTTTGCATTTTCCTTTTTTTACTCGGCGAGACGCAGCCAACGAGGCCGTATCCTCATTTTCAAGGTTATCGTCGGAATGGGATTCGGGATGTTAAATTTTACGTAACGCTGATGCTCAACTCAAAAAAATTTCATTTTATTCTCGTTCGTTGATCAACGAGCCAGTTTACTTCTTCGTTTGAATTAAATCTTTTTCCTCGTTTTTTTTCTTCGAAATTTCGAATGTGCGCTCTCTGCATTTCTCATTTTTGATAATAAACCAGAAAAATATTATTGCAAAAATACACTTGAGATCAAAATCGATTATTCTGGGCGAACGAGCTTACGTTCCATAGCCCAGAGATGGGATATATAAAAAGTCAGAGAGGGAAAGAAATTCATCTGCCAAACTTGGATTTTTCGAGTACCATTCGCGTGTCACCTGGAACTGACGTCTCTCTTCTCCCCAAAAATGTTCTGTCGTCTACAAGTGTCCTCCTTTATTCTCAGCTCTTTTTTCTCCCACTCTCCTTCCTCACTGGTCAAACGCTCCGAATACGTGTGTGTGTCTCTCAGTTTTGGCGGAAGAAAAACTCTAGCCCCGAAGCGTTTTTTTTCTCCTATTTCGCGCCTAACGAGAAAAAATCATATTTTATTCTCTTTCATCCACGTCTCTTTTTTCCAGTCTGTAAAAACTTTTTGACGTTTTTTGTCATAAATTAATTATCGTATGGAAACTATCTTTTTTATCGTGAAAAATTTTATATTTATATACGCAATATTATGAAAATAAAATATTGTATAATAAAAATTTATTGATATGAAAAAATAAACTGGGAAAAAAATCTGACTATATCGTTGAACGTCAGCGGAGTGAGAGAACGAGAGAATAAACGTCTTTATTAACCTTTACGTTTTTTTCGGAGTTCCTCTCCTGCGGGTATATCGCGTGACTTTGACGAGGATCGAGTAATTTGGCTTCACGCGTTCCCTCGCGAGCCGCGCCTTTTTGGCAAGTATTTGGGAGGTCCGAGTTTATTTTTGCAAAACGAGCAAGTCTAACTCGATAATTTTGTCCAGAACAAAAACGTAACAGGCTGTATGTTTTTTCTTTCTTTTTCCGAAAAAAAAGTAATTTTTTTCGTCCCCGTCAACCAAAAATCGCGGACTTGTTTCAAATTGAAAATCAAACACGCGAAGAATCGGAGATAAATATTAGAAAGGATAAAAAAAGAAAAGAATAAACAAAAATTGATGAAACATTGATAAAACAGGGGGGGAGAGGATCGATTTGATAAATATAAAGCGGGCCGAGGTGAGTTTCGTCCGCGTTTGGAGCGGGAAAATGGTATTTGATTTTCATGCACGGACGATTGGCATCGAACAGTATCGCGAACACTTTGATCTGCGGAGGCTTATCTCGCAGCCGGTGTGTGTATGAAGGCTGGAAACGTGTAGAAATAAGCGAGAGGTGAAATCTCCGCTCCGTATTCGCAATTTGTCCCATATGCAGGCTAATGGAAAATGTTTGCCAGTCCGTGGTAATCCGCAGCAATAACGAGAGGATTTTCTATGGGTACACGCCCCGGGCAGCACGTACAAAAAACGTTTCTACTGCGTACATTCGCCTGTATTGAAATATCGTATATCCATATTCGTACATTCGAAATTCAAACTGAAAACTCGCGCTCTAAACGATATTATCGTCCGTAGCACGACTACTTTGTATTGGCAAGGATATCCTGAAAGGCTGCTGGAGTCTTCAAAATGGGTTCGAAACAAAAAAAAACGAGGAAACGCAACCGCACACGCGTCCCTTTCAGACTTGGCGCCGGTAATAAGCTTGAGGGGCCGAATGACGAAAACGCGTCTCACGGGCCACCCTCGAAGCACGAAAATCACACATTTAGTTTCTCATTCTCTCTCTCACCCTCTTCTGCTTTTCTAACAACACTTTTTGTTCTCGCGGTGCGGTCTTTTGCATCTTCCGGTTGTTTAGAATGCGAGAAAGAAAAATAAGAAGTCGGTAATTCGTATTCCGTATTGCGAGAGTAACATTGTCAGTCCGCGAATTTAAGACCGGCGAGAAAATAAAATTCATTCCGGTCACGTACGCCAAATTCCCTTCCCTAATTCCTCGCTCTCTCTTCTCTCTCTCTCTCTCTCTCGGACACGAAAAGGAGAATTCCACGTCATTAAGTATATACGTGGGAAGAAGTACATGCCCGAGAGATTTTTGCATCGGCGCACTTTCCTCTCCGGAGAGAGCCTTCGGGAAAGAGAGGAAAACTGTAAAATATATCTTTCTCTTTTCCATATCGACTTACTTTCGCATTTCAACAAGATCAACATCTTTCACGTCGAGTGAGGAGAAAAAAAAATGCATAAATCTTCCCGCCCTTGGTGGAGAGCCCTCGGAAAAAAAAATGCGGCCTGAAAAACGCCTTTTCAGAACTCACGACGAAGCTTTCTTATTTCCACCAGCTCCGACGAGAATTATGAGAGAGGACGCTTATCTCGCCCGATGTTTCGTTCCTCGAGAGTAGTCCGGCTCACTCATAATAATAATGTATAGCTATATATACTCGTACAATAAATATTAGTGATATACACTTTTTTTCCGTCTGCTCAAGTTTCATGGAATTATCGAGTCGAATCTTATTGCCGATCGCTTTCACGAGACGTTTTCTAGCGACGAAACATTTTTTTTAGGCTTTTGGAAAAATCGAGGAAACAAAATTGAAGAAAAGTTGAAGAAAAAAAAAATTCGCACCAACGAGCCATGGAAATTTGTTCCTTTTTCCGGCAATTGATACAATTTTCTCGAGAGATACGTCAATTTTTACAATTCGCCAGATATATATCGGGTTTTTGAACGGTTTGATGGAACACACGAGACGGAATGAATGGAAGGATTTCCTTTCTTTCTTCCTTTCTTCGAAGTTGCGGCGGCTAAAAGTCTAATAGAGGGGTTATTTTACAAACCCCCGAGGGAGAATCAAAAATGTATAGGAAAGAGAGAAAAAAAAGGAAGAGCGAGGAGAAGGAGGAGGATGATGAGAAAGAAGAAAGGGTAAAAAAGTGGAGCGATGGTAAAGCAATGGCCATTTGGACAAATTGACCGATCTCAGCTCGACGCTCAAGGGCATCTTGTCCCATTTTCTGGATAATTATCAAATTAACTTTATATTTATGACCTTTCCTAATATCCGAGCGGCGTGTCTACAAAAAATGTGCACTGGCTTATAAAGTGACTTCTATCGTATTTCACTCTCTCTCCTGTTTTCTCATCTCTTCATATTCTTCGTTTATTTCCTAATAAGTGAACATCGTTTTTGTCATTAGCATTTTTTGTTTACGTTTCGTAGAATTTATCCCAAACGTTAATTACAATTTGACAAATTCAATATTCATCGGTATATATATAGAAATTCTGAAACAAAAATACATAATTCGAGATAAAGTAAACGTCCCAAAAGTTGAACAGCTAAAGATTTTCACACTTAATCTTTGTCTAAAAAATATTCAAACAAAAAAATCTGCTTCAAATTCACATCTAAACTATTGTATGATATTTTAGCGATCCAAAACTCATTTTATATGTTAATTTTAGATAATGTTTTTAATAAATAAATACTTGAACATTTGAATATGTATAGAATGTCCCAATAGCGAGTTTGTTCCAATAAATTAACGTTATGAAAAATAAACTTCATTGAAAATGAAAAATAATCCATGTGATTTTATTGAGAAAAAAATCATTCAAATATTAAAAAAAATATAACAAAAATAGTCCAACTATTGGGACATGTCCATCTATTGGGACGTTTACCTTATTTTCGAACGAGTTTACAACGCGTATGTGATTTTATTCGCTATTCACTGAAAATTACGGAGAAATGAACGAAAAGGAAAAGCGAAGGAGGAACTCGCGCTCGTACGCGAAGGAAGACTCGAGGCAAATCCTTTAAAACGTCCTGCCAGTTAGCACCGAGTAAATCGGAGGCTCTTTAAGCTCCCACGAAACTCACCTCCGCGATGGGTTACATCCAGAGATCTTCGCGACGTTGCCACAGGGAAAAAGAGAGCTCTGAACGCTCTCAAACTTTATTTTGCCACTTATTCTTTTATTCTTTTCTGAAACTCGACATTTGCTCGTTTCGCGTTTTATTTTTCAGTTCTTGGTGATATTCGCAGTTAGGATTTATTATACGCGTCGAAAGTACTTGCTAAGCTCCGTAGAGGGTCTACGAAAAGGTGAATCGGATCAAAAATATATAATAATAATAATCCACGCTAAATGATGTCGTTATCTAATAACGTGCTCGTTTACGTGCACACTCGATATACATGCACACCGAGTGCATGAAATAAAACGGAAGTCAAAGTTTTCCGGGCCTTAACTTGGCAAAAGCTCAAGCCAGCGGCTGTGAGCTTTTTCCTCAGAAAAAGAGGTCGTGAGATAAAGAGGCCGAGATAACGTTGGAAAGAGAGACGGAGAGAGCGAGAGGAGGGAGTACGTAACCTGGAAATTGCGCCTATTGTCACGCCACGGAATTTCTTTACTCGGCATGTATATACATTGACGCGATCGTTTTCTCGATTAAAACTTTGTACAAAGGCTGAACGAGGTCTCTTGAAAAGCTGAAAGGGGGGCTTGCGAGAGGGGAAAAAAGAGACAGGAGAATACGACGAGTCGTTTATGCGAAACTCACTTATTTCATAATTGCCCACCGCTGTGGCTAAATTTACGTAAGAACCATTTCTTTTTGTCCCCGCGGCTCGTATATAAACGCTCTCTAAATTCTCCTCGCTGATACTAATATTTTATTACGTTTTTTTACTCCCCGGAAAACATATTGCAAAACGGGGGCCCGGCTCTCGATTTTTCCTTTCGCTCTCTTTTCTATCCGCGCGTAACATTAAATTTTCCGGCAATATTTTATTTCCAGAAAGTAAAGCTGATGGTTTCATTTTATTTTGTAATTACGAGTGTACATTCCCGCAGAGTCTCATTCCCTGCCGCTCTTTCGGATTCGCAATCATGTACGCGTGCATGGATTTAAAAAAAAAGAGAGAGAGAGAGAGAGGGAAAATTGAAATTTCAAAGACCTCGAAATGGTTGGGTATATTAGAATGCCGGTTTGACTAATACAGTGATACGAGAGAGAAAGAGAGAGACGGAGAGACTGAAGAAATGCAACTGTGGAAGAGAGAGAGAGAGAGAGAGAGAGAGAGAGAGAGGGCAGGATGCGCAACGACAACGGCAGTGCGACAAATCCACGAAAGCGGAACGAGACCCGCGAATTTTCCGACCGTAATCCCGCACTGGGTGCAAAGAGGGATGGAAAAAAGAAAGCGGGGGAGGAGAGAGAGAGAGCGAGAGAGCGAATCGTCGGGTAAAAAACGCTAGATATGGGAAAGAGGAAAGATGAGAGAGCGCGTGGTAACAGAAACGAGCAGGAGAGCACATTCGCACACAAATTTAAATATACACGAATGCCAGATAAATACTAGAATACACATTTCTATTTTCTGTTAAAAAACGGAAACGGTATAAGTACGAAGAGATGAGAATTTTTTGTGGCTCGAGATTTGCAAAGGTTGGAGACCGATGGAAATTATTGGTAGAGCGAGCTGGCGAGGAATCGATTTTTTAAAATTTGTTTAGGAAAATGCAAAAAGGGAGAACTGCGTGGAGAAAAAAAAATTAATTATCCCTCGTCGAAATTGATTTTATACTAAAAAATTGAAGATAAATATATCGTGGGACGATCCTCGTTCCAATAAGAGCTCGTTCGATCTTATGTGTCGTAATAAACGACGCTTGAGCCCTCGCCAAGCTTTTCCTGGCTGATCTTATCGATCCACCTGTCTCAACTTCCTTCCTTAATCGTCCGGTTCTATCACTTCTCTCAAACCGCTGTCCGGATCATACGTACCACAAATAAACGAGAAAAATTCTCTCGGGGATTCTGGCGTAAGGAATCTAAATTTATATTCGCGAAAAGAGAACGCTCCTTCGAGCCTATAAACCGTTTCATTCGAATTATTTTGAGCTATCGGTCACGCGTCATATAATTTGAGAAACAAAAATCCCGCATTCCTCCGCTAAAAGCGTCCGGATTATTAATCGATTTTGTTTTATTTCATTTTTATATATAGACGACGTTTTTGCAAATGAAATAAATTTGTCGATTGCTCCGGAAGTTTTATTTCGTTACTGGTATACGCGCGCATACATTTTTCCGGAAATGAGAATCGATCGATAGTTCGCTCCCTCGCGAGTCCTTCAAGTCGAGGGGTTCGTCATCCCCGCGTAAAATCTCGCGCATCGCACGTCCATTTTTTGCTCTTTCCATCTCGTCGAGTATATTGCTTTCGCAAAATGTATATCGAGAGGAAAGATGAAATTCCGTGTACGCACAACAGCAGCAAAAGTACTCTGAAAAAATGAGTTTCTGCTCGTGGCAAAGAAATAAAGTTCGTGAAATAAATGACTAAAGCGCGAGAAATATAAAGAACTATATCTAGAGAAAGAGAGAGAGAGAGAGAGAGTTTGAATTCAATCAGCAAGTTATTTAGGTCTGGCAATTTTTTTCGAAGATTACGGATTTTGCTGCTCATCGACGACGATGACGACGACCCCGATACTTTGTACATTTTCCCGCAGAAAAACTTTCTTGCGATATCTAAAAAGTTTCCCGGAAAAAAAATGTAAATACGGTCACATTTTTGTTGAATTTACCCTTCGGTAGATTCATAGGAAGAGTGATTATTATTCAAGGGAAGATTTATTTCCACCAGAGATTTGCTCCAAAGACTTTTCATATTCACCGGGGGAGTTTTAATCCGGAAGAGTTATCCGGTAGACCTGTTTCCTGGTAAACCATCTCGAAAAATTTTTTTGTTCATTATATATCCAGCCAGGCTTTTGTTTTTTTTTCAATGTCTCTCGCATCTCCGCATTGAGTGCATCATCATCAGATGTTTAAGAAGTATGTGTATGGAGCTCTTACAGTGATTCCTTTGTAAAATTAAAAAAAAAAGAAAGAAAAAATATAAAAAGTATATAACTCTTGACGTCTTTATTTCGAGATCGATTGTCGTGAGTGACGCGAGACTCGTGATTGTGTTTTCGAAGTCGCGTAGCTCGTTTCTGTCATTCTTTCGTTTTCTGTTTCGCGAGCGTTCGAGTTCCTCGTCCCTTTCGAGCTTTACTGCCCGAGGCATCAAGCCAGTTTCCGTTATGCCATACCCCCGTGCACTCGGCTCGTCGTCATCCTCGCTCCGAGGAAAATCGAATTTCTCTTACCCGGAAGTCTCGTGAAATTGCCTCTCTTTTTCCAATAATTTTCTCCCGCGCATCCTCTTTCTCTCTTCGAACGATGAGACACGAGGGGATGTCCTCTGTCTCCAATTTTTATTTTCTCCTTCATCTCATTTCTTCGTCCCGGATCGAGCAATAAAAAAATTCTACAGGTAAAAATAATTTAATATAGGAAATGATGAAAGCATGTGCAGCATCCTGCCGGGAGCGAGCTTCTTCCAATGCACCCCGCTCGGCATGTTCCAAGGATAATTGTATTTCAGATTTTTCATCCAGCCGCGGAAGGTCCCAGTTAATATGGATGAGAACAAAATCGATCTACTGTACCCATATTATTGAGTCAATTTCATTTTGCTCACTTTAGTCTTCGTAATTATTCAACGCCGGGGATTATTGTCCTCTCTCTCCCCCGGACACGCGAGTTTAAACTTTTTCTCTCGTTCTCGCTATCTTTGAGTCTATGCCATTGCACTTCAGCCAAGTCCCGAGACACGCTGTGCGACCTACATTTTCGCAAGAGCGGTCAATATTCCCGGCCTGCTCCTCCGCGAGCCCATCTCCGACGCTTTATGCCATCATCGCATCGTCATCGTTTTCGTTTTCTATTCGGTCCTCCCTCGCCCAGCACTCCTCGGACGTTAAACCACCTCTCGTAATTAGCAAGCTAAAGCGGATTCCTCCAGGCCCTGATGGACGTCCTTCTTCAGGAAGCCCTCCACTGTCAACCACTATTTCCATTCGAAGCACGTGTCTTTCACGATTTTTACAATATTCGGGACTTTTTTTCATTTACAACACTGAAAATTACTTAAAAATACATTTTAGCAAGTATGTGCCTCGAAAGATTCACAAAAAAGTCTGAATTTATTGAAATTTCACTTCATTTTTATATATTTTTTATCCTACAACGCAACCTTTGGCTCTTCTTTCGAAAAAATCTTTATTTTGGTCGAGTTTACCAGTACACGTGTCTATATCGTATGCAATATATAGATTTTGAGCTTTCGAGCTTTGCCCTCTCTCGTATACTTTGTTCACCCCCGGTACGAAATTCAATTTTAAGAAAATATGAATCCTGTCTCGCGAAAATCTTAAATTTCAACGCGACGAGAGATTTCCGCGTGCCACTATCGTAAACGTGTCTTCAATATTTTTATAGCTCCTTTATGCCTTTGTGTACGTGTAAATCGTAGACGACGAAAAAAAAAGTGTTATTTCTTCCCGGCAGGCGCAAATTTCTCTTATATAAAGAGAAAGTTGTTTATCACGATCCTGTTCGAACTATCGAGACTTTGAGTCATAGTCTAGGCGACGAAAAAGAAGTTTTATCAATATTTTTTGTTAAGTTTAGAATGATTTTTGACGAGTGAGTTGAAAAGTCTATTTCTACGTCGTTCTATCACACTCGAAACGAGACTTTTTCGACGATGTGAACTTTGCGCGTTGAATTTTGAGAGAAATTCGGTACTCGATAGAGTTGATGGTCTCAAGAGCACAGGGACTTCCGGTTTGGTGGAGGAGAGACAACGAAAAAAGGATGCTGTGGGCTCTCGTCGCACGTTCCACAACTTCTCTTATCGCGCTTTACTCCTCGATGCAATCCAACGCGACCACGCACCAGAATATCATACCCACACAAGACAAGACACCATATGGCCGCGGGATGCTAAATCCGCATCGGTTGCACGTCAAAAAGATTAATCTCACGGGGCTTCTGGTTCTTTCTCCCTTACTGCAACTTATAAGCTATATGCCTTGGTATATCGAACACGATTATATTTCTCATACACGTATTTCTCAACGCTTCCCCTCTATATATCATTCGCTATACTTTTTCCATAAAATAATCAACCACCATAAGACGAGAAGAATTAATACACATTTAAATCCCCTTTTGAAATAAAGTATGCCTTAAATAATATTGAAACAGAAATTGTTATAGATTCAATGATTAAATTGTTTTCATACAACATGAGTCATACAAACTGCATTCATTAGTTTCATATTTATTAAAAAAATATTTATTAAAAAATATTTATCTCGATAAATCTTAGTGGATAATAAACTGTTGTTTAATACGAAAAAATTCGTAAATGTCAGCGTGAAGAGAAAAAAATATATTTTTATATGACGAAGCAGGAACAAGCCGTGTTTTTGACACGGTCTAGTTTATCGAGTTGTGTGCATTTATTTCGAGCAAATTCGATTCAGCGTTTTCGCTCTGTACGCACGAGAGAGTATAAAGATTGAAGAGCAAAATGTATAGGCATACTTATCTCGCGCGTACATATTTGTATACGTATGAAAATATTCGTACGAGAGAAGGAATCGAAGATTTTGTATTATCCGCAGACGTACTGAAAACCGGAAGCTTATCTTTTCGAGCTTCTCGTCGTCTTGGACGTAACGCGATATATTTTCACACATACGAAAACGCGCGCAGCGCTGATAAAATTTCCAATGAGAATAAATAAAAAGATAATGGTTTCGTGGTTAAGGCGACGATAAGTGTTTGAGTGTGATATATGTATAATAGAATTGATAAAAGCCTCGAGCCTCGTTCTCTTACAAAGTCGCAGAGATACGTATCATTGATTTATTCCCATATATTGCATTTACATTGTACGGAATTGATGTAAGGCTTGATATTGCCGGGAGAGCGACAAAGAGGACGAATGGAAAAAGGAGCGGAGAGAGGAATAAGATAAGATGAGGTCGATTTTTGGATGACCTCGCTGGAAAAAGGAGTCTATATCTTTCATTTTAAGAGTCGGCGGGCGCATGAAGAAAGGCCCGCGCGAGTATCAAACGCTGCCAGAACCGATTGGCACGCTTACCGATTTATCGTTATCCGATAATCCTCAACCCGTGTACTAACACAGACTACGCGAAGCTTCCCCGAAATTATGGAGTCACTTTCATTATTCCATTCGGGAGGCGGCTGTGTGGAACACGTACGGTGAATCCAAGGAACGATAAAACGCGAATGAAAGAAAAGGCATGAAAAAAAAAGTGCGAGATTAAAGATCGAGTCAATCTACTCGATTCTCACTCGATCTCTCATTCATGACGAGAAGCACCTTCGACCATTCCCCTTTTCACCAAAAATTGAAATAAAAAAAATATATATACCCAATACGAACATGCGCACCAACTTCTAAAATCTGATTTTTATCTCCCATCCCATCATCCTCGGTGGATGAAGTTTTTCGCAGAAAATGAAACAAAAATGAAATTTCTTCCAATATGCCGATCAAAAAAATTGATCGAGATTTGCAAATCTTTCGAAGCTCGTCGCGTATAATTGTATTATGTGTCGCGATGACCTGCCTGGGACGATGATTGAGAAGGTTATACCGCATGAATCCTCACGGGCATATGCTTTTAAAGAGATAAACATATAGGCATATATAAATTGGTATGGAAAAAGAAAAATATACAGGTAGCGTTGCGCTAATGTCGGGGACGTGAAATGATTCGCGTCAACACTTAAAACCCACAGAGCCCACCAGCTGTCGCGGTAAACTTAACCCTTACAAGTTTGTGGGACAATCCGTTTATGCATATTATATAGGTGAGATTTTACGCGAGGGTGAAGTAACACTTGCATGCGCCTTTCGATATATGCGAGACACAAATATATACGAGCCTCGGTTGCATCCTCATTCGCGTGTATACCTTTTCATATACGACTTCGTCGTGTCTCATAAAATATAATGACGTTACGCGAACAAAGTTCAAGATTAACTATACACGTCTTCGTGGCCTGCGCGTTCGATTATAAGGGAAAACGAGGCGTCGCGCGCGTAACCACCGCAGATATATGTCTCTATTCGCCAATTATTTAACTATTTTATAACTCATTTTTAGACACGCGCTGCTCGCTCGAACGTAGAGAAATAAGAGAGAAAAAAAGAGCGTTGAAACAAGCCAGGAGTCGAATTATGATTACATTCGCCTCGCCCGTTCGGCGATTCGCTTTTGATTCGTTTAATATATTTATATTACGAGGTCGACGAACATCTCGCCGGCCAATTCAACGAAACAACTTCTTTATCGATTTCTTTTTTTTTTTATTTTTATTTTTTTTTCGAGCTTTCCTTTTATTTTGTACACACGAGTAAGTCAAATTTCCGGCTCGCTCGCTTCGAAAGAGAGCGCCGGACCGCTTTTATATCAAGTGCAACTTTCGAGATTGGACCACCCGTGATACCGAAATGAGTCACGAGATACTCTTCTCGTACCGAGAATTTTTCTTGAGTCAGGCGTATAGCTCGAGAATTAAAAATAAAAACGAGAAGTAAAGGAAATCATCCGGAAGATGTCTAAAAGTTATAGTGTCAGACAAATATATATATGTATATAATATCTCGAGCCATTAAAAACAAAAAAAATGTTCACATTTGCCAATAAAACTTTTTTTATCCTCGCAGGAAAAGAGTGTTTATTTTTTTCTGACCGCAGTAGTGATGAAACCAATAATTCAATGCGCGCGCTCGCTCGAGGGCGAGCTCGCTGGAAAAGTTCAAAGATAAAGAAAGCAGCCCCTCGAAGACACTTGACGAAAAGGTGGAGCGAGAATACACAAGTTTGGACTCTATAAGGGTGTTGAGGAAAACCGTGAATGACGGAAAGGAGAAAAGAGCAGGAAGCTTGTGTGTGTGGAGGTATAGTAGTACTCACCGGGTTGCGACAAAGAAAGAAAGAGAGAGAGAGAAAACGCGAGAGAAACGACCGCAGTCACAGTGGCTGACTCTCCAGGTTCTCGTTTCTACAATACATGTCTATGTCGGTGGGTCGATCGGTATCTGGGTCGCGGGTTTTGGCAATAGTTATACACTTCGAGCGGTATGCACGAGATTATACGCGATCGAGAGAGAGAGAGAGAGAGAGAGAGCCAGAGGAAGAACAAAACCCATCCATACCAATTTCCTTTTGATCAAAACCGTTTAACTTCCTCTCTTTATCTTTTGGTTAGAGTATTACCGATATTATTGCGTCAAGAATCAGGAATTCCCTCTTCGTCAGTTTTCAGGACGATGTTATTAAATTCTCTGTCATTTTTAGTCCCGCTATTCCTGAGTTATTAATCGCCAAACTGTGGTGTTAAAATGGTTTTAATTCAGCATCATTCTTCTTGGTCTATAAAGTTCTCACCGTTCCCACCTGATTAACCATAAGATGTACTAGAAGACTGATTTGCTAAATGATATTCAGATAATGAGACATAAAATTATGTTTTCGTATCCCAAGCTTCAGCTCAGGTAACTTATTATAAATTTTTCGCGTACACTCTCGTCCGTTTATTGCCACTCAATGGCAATACTTTTCTGAGAAATGAAAATTATTCAATATGATTATTTCAATATGTTTATTTGGTGCAATAAACATCATTCATTGAAAAATGTTCGTCTTTCAGGAAAGTATCGAGCTCTGCTCATTCCTATTGCTGAAAACATCGATTTTTAACCCCATGAAATAAGCAAATTTACCAAACACACCGGTATTATTATTATTATACACCATTTCCTTTTACCACTCATGCAATTTGGTTAACATCGCGAAATTTTTTACAGTGCAGTATAAATGCCCAGAACTACATTCGCATCGATAAAATTAACTGAAAATCCAATATCGGTGGTATTTTTTTTTTCAGTTCCAAGCGTAGGATTTAAAAATACTCACAATCACTGTATTGTCGAAAAATGGTTCGATGCTTGAACTTTTATCAAAAAAAAATATAGATAAATGTTCAAAAAAATGTAACGTTCGCTAAATTATTTATAATTTTCTGTATGTAGAAAAAATTGTAAATTCGCAAACACGACTTTTTTACGATTTGTCGTACGTAACATATTATGTTTGTCAAGCATATGTACGCGTACAGAAATTTCAATAAAACGTGTATACAGTGCGCTCTCCCAATAAGAGCCCCGGCAATAAGAGCCCTTCCCCAGTTTCTCGCTCGAGCGCTTCCCCCACTCCGACTCGAACTCCGAGCT
>JAPYYW010002646.1:0-29975 GCA_030522545.1 Cremastinae sp. A BG-2022a
TTGTGTTCTCGCATCTACTCAATGTTAAAAATCGAATTTTCAATCTCAAATATCTTCGTTAAAAAGTCGGGAAGGGCATATTTTTTTGTGCGCATTTTGGAACTTTTCCTATCGTTGGATCCTAAAAACACGTATTTATATCATGATTGATTTTTTTGATAGACATCCTTAAACTATGGGAGAATAAAAGCGGATCGATTTTAGAATTGACTCATAGAAGTTGTTCTCATCATCGTCGATTTGGCGAAGATCGAGCAAAAAACCGGTTTGGGATGAATCAAGGAGACAGGCCGTAACTCGCGAGCGCGACCGAACGGTTTCGCCTTGTACAAACGTAACAGTATTCCCGAGTCCAGATCGGTTTTCCCTTCGCGTTCCGAGGGGGCCCCGAGCCGACTGACAACAGGCCAATTCCACTTATCGCCCACAAAGCCTGTGTCCCATTCACAGAGAGAAAAAGTCCGAGAAAAATTACCATGCTGTCTCTATAAAGAGTGTGCAAACGACAAGTATAGGAAATTTTTACCGTGCTTCACGGTAAAAATTCTAACGCTTTGGACCAATATTTCCAAGATTTTTCAGAAAATTTCCGTCCAGCACGGTAACATTTCTAACGCTTTAGAGCAATTTTTCCAAGATTTTCCAGAAAATTTCCTATACATGTCGTTTGCACAAGCTTTATAGAGACAGCATGGTAATTTTTCTCGGACTTTTTTCTCTCCGTGTGCTTATTACATTGATGATTTTGGGTCTTTGTTTACGTTTTGAACGATAAGTGGAACGCGCTAAACATCGAGGCTGCTCGATCCAGATCGAATTCGACGACGGTTTTTAATGGCGTTTCGTTTGTTCAGGATTGACCGAGAGGTGGGAATCGTTGTCGGCCAGGGTCGAGGAGGCTCAACGGGCCAGTGCTCTCCAGCGTGAAATGGCAGCGATGCACCTGGAATTCCGCGCGGCTTACGAGAGACTGATCGCTCACGAGGTCGTCCTGGAACCCGCTCACGTTCTCGACGATCGTATCAACAAAATCACGGTGAGTCTCGATCCTCTCATTCTTACGAACCAAAATCGTAAATACGAGTAAGAAAATTACGTCCCTCGTGCATTTCGTATCGGTCGTCGGTAACCAAGCTTGTTCAGAACATGATCGCGAGTCGGTACATCCAGATCGGATTATTATAGCTCGATGAGCAGTCACCTGCTCTATCTTTCCTCGGGAAACGAAACTCGCTTTACCGACGAGGGTTACGAATTAGCATTCTGACGACAGAATGCACCACTTGCACTAAATAGCATTCTCAAGCATTTCCAACTCACAGGAGGCATTCATTTTTATAAAAATATAAATTAGATATTTTTTTGATACATTGTTTATAAGTATATAAACAATTCAAGGCAGTCAATGCGTTCAAGGCATTCAATTTTATAATAATACAAATTAGATATATTTTTGATACATTGCTTATAAGTATATAAACAAATTTCAAATCGTTCTACCGAATATTGCAGAAATTGTGAAATTCCAAAGTTTTTGAGATTGTTCTAAATATGCGACTTTAAAAATGTGCAGTTTTTTTGGATTTTTAAAATATGGGTGTATATTCATGGTATGTAGTGCAAATTAATATACACGTTCTTAAAATTTTAATCGCGAGCTGAAGTAGAAACAGTTAAAAAGTAGATATAGTTGAAAAGTAGATACAATTGAAACAAGTATTATTTCTGACGGATTGGAAATCCTAAGGATTCTAAAAAGAAGGAAGTAATAGATTAATGAAACGTGAAAGGAATAAAGAAAAAAAGTATTTTTAACTGTTTTTTAAAAATTTAAAGTAACCTTGATGGTTTATAAATCTTAAAGCTAAATAGAAAAGCAATGACATATATTGAACAGTCTGAAAGTTATTTTTAATATATATTATTAATTCCAATGAGTGTGAGTCTGGAAAAAGCATAGAAAATGTCATACATGTATTTCGGCAGTGTATGAAGCACGACAATTTTTAAAGGGAACTGAACAAAGATTTCAGGATATAATAACCAGTGAATTTTTATTCTACACAACACAGAGTTACTATACTTCATATACTTCATACAATGAATCCTATCGGTTGTACAATTGCTCTAGGGAATTTTTATAATATATTTTCAAAAATATTTCAGAGATTTACACAAAAAAAAAGAAAATTTTTTCCAAAGATTAACTGGATCGCATTTCCAAGTTCAATTTCAAAAAATTAAAAAATAACACGAAAACGAATTCGTACGTCTTCGAAAAAGGAAGTCTGGAAACCGGACCAGGCTCCGTGCTTTACGGATCGTGAAAACGGGGTAGCAGGCTCAAAAAATAAAAAATAAAAAATAGTAATAGTGAAAAATAACAAAAAGCGCAGCGGGAGAGAGAGAGAGAGAGAGTGAGAGGGTGAGGGCCGAGGGAAAGGAGCGGAAACGCGGAGGGCGGAAAGTCGATGAAGGGGAGCGAAGGAAAATGCGGGGAGAGAGCGAAGGACGAGGAAAATGTTGGAAAGGAGAGAGAGAGAGAGAGAGAGAGAGAGAGGGAGAGACAGAGAAAAAGAGAGATAGGAGAGAGTCAGAGAGTAGCGTAAAAGCGTAGTCGTGTCGCACGTACGCTCGTCGGACGAAAACGTGCCGAGAATGCCAACGGACGTCGACGAGAGAACTGCGCATAGACGGGCAAGGCAGGGAGGGAAGGAGGAGAATCCGACCAACCCCCGTTTTCGAGGGACCTCCACCCCGCAAAACACTCCTCTCCGTCTCTTCCGCAATACCTCCCCCCCCCTCTCTCTCTCTCCTCTTTCCTTCCAGCCCGTATCGCCCTTTCCAAGTCTCCTCATTGCGAAGACCAAACACATGCTCCCTATCTATCATCAAGATGTATTAGCGTCCAACATTTGTTGGCTCAACTCGTCTCTCTCTCTCTCTATTTTTATCTCTCTCTCTCTCCCCTTCTCTCTCGATCTCGATCTTCTCTCTTCTCTTGCATTATGCACGAGCATATAGGAACCGAGGCATCGCGTCCGCGCTTCTTAACCCATACTCAGCCTGACATTCATCCTTTTCCAATTTCCCTTACGTATATGTATTCACCCCTTGCCCTCTTTATCGACATTCCGCGGAATTTTCGCGACGACCCTGCGGATAACTCGACGAAAGTCGAATTCTCTCGTATTTATTTCACGTTAAGTTTCATCGATTTTACTTTGCATTTACGATTATTATATTGCAGAATTATGAGAAAAACATAGATAAATTTATTGATATAAAATGTTGTGAATTTGTCAAAATTGATAATCTAAATCTAAATCAGAAAATTTGGAACATTGCTTTGAAAACCATGTACATTATTAGATTTTACTTTTTGTTGGGATTGTATGTATATGCATATATTCTTTATACTTAAAGAATAGTTTCTTAATTTTCTATGTTATTCATTTACACGATTATGTCATGAAAGTTGTAAAATTCAAAATAAACTGCATACATTTGTTTCTATGAATATCTATTACCAAAATATCATAAAAATCAGGTTGCTAGAAGTGTAGGATCTACCCTCTGCTTTCAACCAGGCTCTTTTCATTACTATTACATTCTTCCATTTTTTAAAATAATCTTCCCTTATTATAATAATTATCGGACAGTTCTTCATTACTTTTATTTTAAAATTATTTTTATAATATAATTTATATTTAAGTTAAAATAAAAAAAGAAAGTTTAACGTTGTTATTATGTATTTTTGAAACTTCATTACGTAATTTAAACTAAGAATTCTTTTAATTTTTGTAGTATATCAGTTTCTTTAGATATTTTCTCATATACTTAAATGATCGCATCTTTATATATTCATTCTGCCTATGGAATACCACAGTATACAATAAATACATTCACTTATTCTTCTTTTGAAGGGTGTGTATTTTCTAATACACCCTTATATAATAACACATTACGTAGATTTATCTCTAATAATTGTTTTGAAAATTCCATATGGGCCATAAATTTTCACTCGAAGCTTCATTTGTTATCGATTAAGAGAATTGTCGAGAGACATCCGCTTGATTCTGGGATGTCCAGGAGGTTCTCTGGAACTCGAATGGAAACGTATAATGAAGACTCGCAAAGTTGGCTGCGTCGAAGTGGGCGCGCGCGCGGGCTATATTTTCATTCAAAATGCACGACGGATCGTCGAGAGCGCGATCTAACGTTGGGTATATAAAGTCGAGAAGAGAGTCGCGCGCGAATGTATTATGCATTCGTAAAGACACGAGCGATCGGGAGACGAGATGCTCGGCATCGTTCACCGGATTCTCTCTCTCTCTCTCTCGTTTTCTCCCGAGAGGCGTGGCAGGACAGGGAATACGGAGGATTATGTTGTATCGTCGCTCGCCTTCTGACCATACTAATGCGACGGGTATTTATTGCGCCACCTGGTCTATTCACTCTCTTCTCTCTCTCTCTCTCTCTCTCTTTCTCACTTTCGAGACTTTTACCTCGTAGACGTCAACGAGCGCGATTCCTGATCGCCATCGAGAGCACTCCGCGTAAATCAACCTGTCTCGCACGTTTTTCGCGAGTCGCCCTCCTCGTCGACGGCGTCAACGGGGATCATTTATCGAGCTTGGTTATCGGCCAGTAGTCGAAAATTTGATAAGCGCTGCGCCAAAGTGTTATCGAACTCGAAAAACACGTCGTTTCGTCGGATGACCGTTTCGAGTCCTTTCATCCGAAATATGAGTCGCTCGATCGCATTTCTCGTTTTATTCGTTCGATCATCGCTAATTGGCGAATTAATTAGCTCGATTCTCATCTGTGTATACGAGCGCGACGATCAGTTTCGTCGTCGTTAGAGATTCTCCGTATACCGCTTCTTCGTAGGCAAAAACGGCGCTTTGATCTCTATAGGGGCGATAAACGATCGCGATCGTCGTCCTTCGCGCGCTCCACTTCCATATCGAACTTTTCACCGACGTGACGGGATGCCTCGCGCTCCGAGGAAATTCTAAATAAGAAAACAGACGTTTCCCGTATTAGCCGGCATTCTTAGCCACTTAAATCGTATTCGCGCGATATTATTGTTTTCTTTAAGGGATCACATGGCGAAGGGGTGAGTGGAGGGGGAGCGAACGAGCGACGCGCCAACGAGATATTCTCGCTCTCGCGTTTGCCTCTTGCCTTTATTCGGGCCGGCCCGCGCGCTCCACGACGTTTCTTGTCCGCGTTCGCGAGAGGAAAACCCCCCTCGGTGATAGACAAACGTGATCCTCTCGTCCTGGCAATTAACATAGTGATGAAGCTCCTCTCCGTCCGAGCAGACAACGCTCCCCGACGACGACGACGACGACGACGCCAGGTCAAATGCTCCCAGCGATCGCGTGCAAAAGGTGTAAATAAGGCGAACCGGACAATTACCCTTAATCGCTCCCCTGATTAAAGTCTAATTAGAGAAAACGTTCGGTTGCCGAAGAAACAAAAACATGAATTAAACGTTCAAATATGGTGAAACGCATATATCCGAAAAATCGATATACTCTCTTATGTTAATAATTATAATTCAGTTTGAATTTAATCGCGAAATAATGCACAAGTTCTACATTGATAATATTTTTAGTCAAACAATACATTTTTTTAAAACTTGTAAAATTATATATTTATTTCGCAGCAACAATAAATTTTTATAATTTGTCATAGTGAGCTTTGGTATTTCGTGACTTCTGATAAATATATTTTTTCGTTTATTTACACACTTGTGTAATTATTCTTGAGCTTTTGTAAAATGTATGATTTATATCGACATAAAATTTTGGGCTGTTAAAAAAATTGATAATGAATTTGAATAAAATAGAAAGTCTTCTAATTTTTTATTATAGATAACGTACGTTAATTTAGAGTTCAAATTACTGGTACATAGAAAACATTTTTAGAATATTTTCATACAAAATTTTGATTATTTTATAATAAAAATTCCCATGTTTCGTCGTATGATATAAAATTCTGAAAATTCTTTTCACTTAGAAACAATGATTCCCTAAAATTTTCTTACAAAATAGAAATAAAAGTTGTATGGCTACTCTTTTATGATAGTTTACAATAATTTTATACAATCGATATTACTAAATGTAATTTATAAATCCTATATCTTATATGAAAAATTTTAAAAATTCGCTTCGTGTAGAAACAATAATTTCATAAAATTTTTTTAATAAAATAGAAGCAAAGCGAATACTCTTACACATGAAGTAATAATTGAAAGATTTGATAGACTATCGGATTCTGGCGTTAAAGCGCGTATAAAGAGAATGAAAATTCGAGCTCGATACGGTCGAGCGTAAGCTCGTGGACTTGTTGAAATCCTTGAAAATTTGCACATCTCGATTTTTCTCCTCACTGTACATTCTCCTTCTCCGTGTGTACCAAATTCGAATCAATTGATTGGCTGTTGATTGGAAATTGAATTAGACCGGAATGTTCCTCTCCGTTCGCCATGAGAGATCGGGGTACGCGGCGAGAGGGCTCTCGATTTTCGCGATGGGGAGCCAAGGGAGGCGGAAAAGCGAGAGCCAGCGGAGGGAGAGAGCATCGCCTCTTTTCTGCCTCTGCAATGCCCACGGAATACCAATGCGTTTCTCGGCTCGCGTCCTCCCTTCTCCGCGCCGCTCTCGCCACGAATTTTCACGAAAGCGTCCCAGAGTTTCGTGCTTGGATCCGTTCCTCGTCGCGCTAATACAACTCCTCTCGCGTCCCAGCAAATACATATCGCAGAGTACTCTCCGATACTATTATCGCAAAACAAGCCTCGAATCTCACGCGAACCCCGATATTTCCGTCCCGCGGACGACGCTCCATTCTCACGCCCATTTTCTCCCGTCTCTCTTTTTTTTTCTCTCCGTTTCTCATCTCGTCCGGGGAGTTTCTCATTCTCGTCGGAGTAACGAAACAATTATCCGGAGTCCCTTCGGCTTTAGGAAGGAACGAGACGGCTCACGCGAATCCGAAATATGCTAATTCCCGAGCGGGACAGAGCCGAGGGACGCGCTCTTTATCTTCTCGCGAGTAATGACCGATCGTTGTATCGCGCATCGAAAGATATTCTTATATCGCCTTCCCGTCCAAGGACCCTTTTATATTTATGGACCTGAGATACACTGAGAAAATGAAAATGGTAGATTTTTTTATATAAAAATGACAATTATACTAATTTTATTATTAAATTAAATATATATTTTATTTAAAATTTTCCTAAATATAAATTGTTTTACTATAAAAATATGTATGTTTAGTTCTAAAATAATTAATATAGTTGTCAGTTTATGATAAAATCTTAACATAGAAGATCTTACTATATAAAAGTGGCAAGAGTGATAAAGGCGATCTTATAATATATAAAAGTAATATGTATACTAATTTTCTTATCAAATTAAATATATATTTTATTTAGAATTTTACCCTAAATATAAATCGTTTTATTACAAACAGATGTTCTGTTATAAAATAATTAGTATAATTCTACTTTATAGTAAAATACACACTATATCGTCATTTCTCTTGGATCCACACGACGTTTCCTCCTTCTTTTTTCTCTTCGTCCTCTGATGTCTCTCCCGCGAGAAAGACGAGAAACGGGGCATTCCGATCGCGCTCTCGTGTACCGCGGCTTCTTCCACTTCGCGGAACTAAATTACTCCGACTTGTACCAGTCGTCTTTTCGACTTTTTCCTCAACTCGGATATCATTCTTTTCTCCCCTCGTTTTCTCTTTCCCCCTGGTCTTCACCTACCAATTTTTCTCGATACGATATATGTATACGCATCAACAAAAGTGTCGTACGCTCGGTGAATGAGCTTTACGAGTGCGTCCAGAAATCCCGCGATCACGCGATCAACCGGATCAGAGTAAATATAGAAGAGAAACACCACGGCGCTCTGCAAGCTCTTCACCTGTCTGTCTACAGGGTGGCTTGAATGTAAACGTCATCACGCGAGGAATTCATTTCTTTTGTTAATCAAGGTAGTTCTATCAAAAAATCATTTTCTTAGGAATTTTTCAAAAATTTGCAAAAACCTTCTTTTATACAGTGTGCAATTGTACACTGAAAAGGAAATTTGATTGATTCAACAAAATATTTGTTTCAATACGTTCAACGATATTATTCTGCAAATTGAACAAAATTCTTGGTTGATTTAACTGAAGTTTAATTATTTCAAACGGTTTCACTACGTAGAACTCGAGATATGATCAGGCTCAATTAGAGTAAACGATAATTATCATTTGATATTTGGTAAAAAAATATGTCAAACGACCGAGTTTGTGACTAGCGAGCTTCCGATTACGTTTGACGATTTGGTACTCGTAAGTAAAATCAGAAAGTCTGTCAGGATTTTACCACTTGTAATTTCTTCGCGAATGTAAATATCTTGGTTTTACATCGATTTCTGGGACATCCCGTATACGCATCTTCCTCCTCCACTTGCCAGCCCTTATGTACGAGAAATCGTAAAACCGCACGGGGGTTATTTATGCGCCCCTCGTCGGCTGCTGCCTCGAGTTGGATGGCGAAGAACGTGACAACGGGTCGCGGCGGTTGTTCCATCGCTCTCTTCCAACGCGGCTCGATCTCTTCCTCTCTTGCAACCCTGCTGGCTCCTCTTCTCGTCCGGTTTCCTCGTCCTTATACTGTTCTGCAGGGATGTAAACTATTCCGAACATTATCACGACACACGCTCCACCTCGCGTTCATCTCATTTCCCTTCTGATCGACAATTCCAGATAGTTCGAGCGAACGCGATTGCACAAAATTGTTCGTACGCGTACGCGAAATATCAAAATCTACATTCTAGCGAATTTTTAAAAAGATCGGTAATTCTGCAAATGAAAGATATTCATGATTACCTCTTGCCATTATAATTTCAATCTTTTCTGTTAATTTTAACATAAAAACAATTTTAACATCAGGTATGTTATGAAATAATAAAAAGTAAAAACATTTAGTAAAAGATTTTCAAATTCGAAACTTTTGTTATTATAACCAAATATCAAATATATATGAAATAAATTTGCGATAATGTCAACGTTTTTTATTTATATTCAGAAAAAATATGCAAATACTCCGATTACAATATAGTGTCTCTTATAAATAGTATCTTCAGAAGGTTCTTTAAAAGTTGTTTCCTTTCAAAGATAATTGAATAATTGAACTTATTTAACTTCAATTATCTCAAAAACTAAACAGTATAGAGTTACCCCACTTTTTTATGAATCTGTTTAATTTTTCTGCAAAAAATATCATTTTTTTCAAAATTTTTATTCAAGAGAGCAGTTATTGCTATCAAAACTCCTATACATATAAAATTTATAGTAACTCAAATTTTAGTTCCTGTTTCGACCATGAGATAATCGAACTTCAACATTAAATATCTCAAAAACTGAACAGTACATAAAATTATTCGACTATTTTTTCGTCTATTTGTTTACATTTTTTCAAATTTTTTTGGAGATATTTTTTTCTTCTAATATTAAATTCTTTTAAAATTTAAAGAATCTTTTTTGAAGCTTGACTATACCGAACCAACTACTCTAATCAGTACAATTGATTTCGGCAGTATGTTAGGAAACGAGAACAGGATTTGTCGCGCGGATTGAATTGGCCAGAGTTGTTTCCCTGCCGGGAGGTTGACCGGATGGATTTGAGATCCTCGGTCCATCTCGTCCATCAGATAAATCTTTTTCTACTTTTATCCCCCCACCCGAGCGATCATCAATCTGACTTTGGCGCGGATCTTCTCGCAGACGCGGGCCGATTCGTTCGGGTTAAAGCTTGCACGCCCGCTACCGAACGAGGCACTAAACATTTATATTTGATGTTCCAGAGCGAACTGGCGAGCCTGAGGGAACGCAAAGCTGCCATGCTCGCCCTCAATGTCTCGGCACATCGACTCATCACCGATCTCGGAGTCGCCGCTACCTCTGTCTCCGTTTCTCTCAAGGATGCCGTTGCCGATCTCTATCGAGTTTGGGACGAGACTTTCCAGAGGTAACCAACATTATCATGATTAAAAAATGATCGTATTGTACAAGTTGTTATTTTTTTTTTCATCTACTGATACAAAAATTTAATAAATTTCACTTCAATATGACAACTATACCGATCATCGCATGAGTAAATATGTGACGATTGTAAATTAATGGTTTTTAGAGATATAGTTAAATAGCAATTTGCACATATTTCGTCAATTTCCTATATTAAAAAAGACATGAGGCCTCTAATCGATTCATCGGAATAGAACGCATTAACTTTTGGCTAATCATTACTCATTTAAAAAAAAAATTCAACGTGCGCTGCTTTGGAAATAATGATCTTGATCAAGGATGGGCAGAGCTCGATACTTTTCTGAGAAATGAACATTTTTCAATAGATAATCTTTATTGCCTCATTGACGAAATGAGCATCAACCATTGAAAAGACACGAAAAGATATTGCCACTTGAAATTTTAGAATTTTCCTATTTTTGATTCTCGAAAAATCAGGCTGAAGGTCCTCGAACACGCTAAATTTTCTGAGCTCATGTGAAAAGAACTTGCAACACAATTTTCTATTATTTATATCCAATATACCTGGACAGATATACCTGAATAGTTCGGGGATCGTAAACACAAAAAAAAGATAGAAAATTGTTCGAGCGTAACGAGGAAAAAAATTTCAATATTTCGTTAATCCCTGGGTCATTGTTTCCATGGTGATCGGTCGAGGTCGAGTGAAAGCCCGATTAAGGCCTTAATTGTTCGGTTTTATCACGCAATTTGGAATCAGTAGGCTGTTATAAAGTGTCGGGGTAAGACGTGTCGGGTCTCGCCAGGAAGTTCGTTATTGAAAAAAAAATTCATAGTGATTCAACAAGTTTCAGTATCAGTTCCAGTTATTTTCAATCATACGAAAAGTGAATATTTTAGTGTTTCTCATTTCTAATATCGTTTCAAAATACTTTTTAAAAAAAGTCAGTGTGGATGTATCCTATATTAAAAAAGAGATGAAACCTCTAATCAGTTGATCGGAATAGAGTGCATTATGCCAAGTTGCATGAAGAATGCGCCTAGAAGAACAGAAAAATATCAATTCAAACGTCAAAAAAAAGCGATCGCGTTGGCGCTCGTAGACGTAAAATATTCAGTTTCGCTATTGAACTTATTTTTACTCTAAAAAATCAATATATTTGGCACTTTAAAGTTCAATGAATTATTTTTATTTCTCTCACTATTTTCAGAATATTAGTATGACTTTGTTGAGTAATTTTAATAGACATTTATATTATCTCAAATTTAAAACTTTGCTCATATACATCAAAAGTCACACCATTTTTGGGATTATTGTTATTATGAGTTCATCAAAAAATCTAGTTTCGAATATAAGGTAATTTTATATTTTTGACTTAATATTTAAATTTTACAAAAATTGGTATTGAAGAATGTCACGACATTATTTTTAAAATTTTAGTTTTCGCTTTTTGAATTTTTATTACGAAGACATTAATATAGATTATACGACTTTTTTTACAAACTTTTATTGCTTAATCTTTTCTACGATTGTAGAGAACAATAACACATACAACCATAAATTATAATACTTCTATTATTATTAAGCTTATTCCAAAATACAACACATAATAATAAATTTCAAAATTTTGTCATAAATGTAAAGTTTTATTTTCATGATTTCTATCAATAAATTTAACGACACCATCTATAAATCTTGTTAAAACGGAAATATAATTCTGGTATTTTTGTAAAAATATCGTAATTGAATCAGAACGGAGAATTCGTGATTTAAAAATATGTATATCTTGGCCCGAATTTTGGTAAACGCACAGACGTCACGTCGCTCATAAGGAATTGCGCATTCGAGTGACGGGGGTTAGATTTATTGGGCAACGAGAACGAGAGAAAAAAAATAGAGGGTTCGATACATTACAATATTATTCCTGGACGTTTCTCGTTTTTCCGAGAGGGTGAAAAATAATGCAAAGAGTCTGGGAGTGGGCCAAATTGCCAGGGGGCTGAGAAAATCCGCGGAATATAAACGAAAGCCTGGAGGAATCGTCGGGAATTGATGATTCCCCGGCTCATCGGGTGATCGTCCACGTCCGTGTCCTTCCTCGTTTCGGTCCTTGCGTGACGTTGAGCAAATATTGTGAGAGGTAATGAAGCCTCCAGAGCAAACATCGCGCAGCCTTTATACACAGTCTCA
This sequence comes from Cremastinae sp. A BG-2022a, assembly GCA_030522545.1. Classification (NCBI taxonomy): domain Eukaryota; kingdom Metazoa; phylum Arthropoda; class Insecta; order Hymenoptera; family Ichneumonidae; species Cremastinae sp. A BG-2022a. Next base: position 12,254 of record JAPYYW010002646.1, read on the forward strand.
ATGACAGTTTTGTCCAACTGCACGGGACAGAGGATTCTATAACGATGTCACGTGGAGAGAGCGAAACGATATGGGGAATTCTTCGAGTACGGACCCGTGTCGTCCCGGATTATCAGCTTTGTCCGAGGGATCGCGACGGACTTTAATCGTCAGTGTTGCATAACATTCGCTAAACTCTTCATCTTTTTTTTTCTTACCGTTTTCTGACTTGAGAATTTTGTGTTCAAAATCGAAGATGATTTCAAAATTTTTTTATTTTAAATATTATTAAACAACATTTTCAAAAAGTCGTGTTAAAATTTCACGATATTAGAAAGCTCCTAATTAAAATATTAGTTATCAAAAATGGCTATTTTCTGTACCTACTCGCATAAAAGCACGTGTTAATGAGATTTAAGATTTTTTATAATAAATGTCTAGGTAACGAGCTTCCTAAGCTACGAAAAATTTTTCTCTAATCTTTTTTATACTAATTAAACTTAATGGTATTTATTTGTGGTTAAAAAAAAGATAAGATTAAATGAAAAGCGAGTGAGTGTTCTTTTTTTTTCGTGAAATTCAAGGCTCGCGGTCAACCGCGATTTTCGGTCTGGGTGGAGTGAGAAATTCGTGAGGACGTAATACCGGATCACTTTATTGTGGGTCAGTTACGCTGGTCAGAACCCCTTTCCGAAAACAAGGGTGCGAGCTGAGCCCTATCACCGAAGGGGATCAAGCTCGTTACGGAGGAGTATAGAAATTAAAATGAGGATTAAACAGCGCGTTATACTGTGCTCAAACTGACCGCGTGACCAAACATTAAGGATTTTCAATTTAATCGAGTTTTCGAGCCAGATTCTCCAGGGCCGGAGAGGAAAAAAAAACATTTTAAGGTAGAAAATTGTTTTATATTCGTTTCCAAGTTCAAAAAGGACCAAAAAGAATATGAAATGCAGAATTTTATTCGAAAAGTCACCATTTTTTCGTATTGTGATTACAGTTTGGAAGTTTTTTAAAAATCTTTCGCATTAAACATAATAATTACGAATATAAAAATGATCGGATCAATTATTGGAAAAAACATTACAGTTGATGCTATGTTTCGTATGAAAAATTCTTAAAATTTTTTTGATGTTTATTTATAAAGAAGTTTATTTAATTTGTTAAAATATGTAAAAGTTAAGAGCTTAAAAAAAATTGACAAATTTATTGATGATGATATTTTTTTTCGTACAAATAATTTGTACTTTTCCGTAAAATAAAGTTATTTCTCGATTAAGTATCGAGTTCGTTCGTTCGTCCATCTCGCTACTGATGCGTCCAGTTTAACGGGAATGAAGGAAGGTCACGCGTTTACGGTCGTAAGGGATGTTATCTATAAAACTCGAGGAGGAAGCCCAGTTCGGTTTCATTGCTCTACGTTGCTCGCATCTAACGATCTCTTCCCTTTTCACGATGTTGGACAACGTAACGCGTTCGTGTCAGGACTACCGTGTTGCCAAGAAACCAAAATATTCTGTAAAAATCTTTTTCCTGGCCTTACAATAATTTTCTTATAAAATTATGATATATCTTTCCATAGTAATAATAATAAAAAGCATTATAAAATGTGTAAAAATAAAAAATCCAATTATTGATTAACAAATAAATGCAATTATCGATAAAAAAGATATTGTGAAATACATAAAAATTGATAAATACGATTATTGATTCGCGAATGACAAATTTAACCGTCAATAAATAAATTTCGTTGGTAAAAAAAGTACGGTGAATCATATGAAAATATAAAAATACGATTATAGATTAGCAAATGAAACATTCAACCATTAACCAACATCTTTCCTTGATAAATATTAAAAAAATTATTGCAAAATACGTAAAAAGTATTTAAAAAAACATGATTAGTGATTCAAAAATGAACAATTAAATATTTGTTTTACAGTTATACATTCGTATCTCTCTTTCAGGAGGGTTGAAAAAGTAGTTGAAAATTCTGACATCCCTCTTCTCGAGAATGTTTGCCAAACTGCTCAGTCACTTTGATGGCCTTTATTTAATTTTTCTCTCTCTCTTGAAATTTGTTACAGGGGCAATCAGCAACTCTGCGCTCTTCAGGCTGTCCAACAGTTTACCACGCGTCTGACGGAATTGCAATGCGCCCTGCGCAGGGACAAAGACACCCTGGCGGTTCTGGACGCCGCTCTGCAAGCTGGCGCGACCACGGAAGTTGCTTCCTCCGTTCGAGATGTTGCGAGATTGCTCTCGGAGAAGCAGGACGTTTGCCAGGTAAGATTTTTCAATCTCAATATTTCTCTACCTTTAATTCAGAAAATTGGTAGACATCGAAAACAAATGTTTGTTGAATTACACTGTAAAAAATTTCACGTTGTTAACCAAATTGTGTGAGTGGTAAAAGGAAATGGTGTAAAATAATAACACCACTGTATTTGGTAAAATATGCTGAGCGGTGTTACTTGCTGATTTCACGAGGTTAAATAAAATCGATGCTTTCAGCAATAGGAATGGGCAGAGCTCGATACTTTCCTGAGGAATGAACATTTTTCAATGGACAATGTTTATTGCACCATCGATGAAACAAGCATCACCTATTGAAAAATTATTTTCTTTTCTCAGAAAAGTATTGGAGCTTCGCTCATACCTGTTAAGCAATAAAACTTTGTTTACGTTTCTGGCAGTCCACTCTATTAAGTGGCAATAAACGAACGAGAACGAACGCGAAAAATTTCATATCAGATACCTGAGCTGAGGCTTGGCATACCAAAACATCATTTTATGATTTATTTCATATTTCTAAATTTGTATTCAGTGTAAATTTACGAATTCTCCATAAGAAGCAATGTTAAATCTTAAGATAGTACAACCGAGACAGCCTATTCAAAAGTTAGTCCTTATGTGTTAACTTGATGTAAGATCATCAGTTGAAATTTCTTGAGACAGAATTTATTCAAAAATTGCACAGAGATCTTCGTTAGAATTGGGTTAACGTGTTTGCAAAATTTAAAAAGGCTCAACCATGTAGTTATTTAGATATGAATTTTAAAAAATTGCTACTTTTAACATGGGCTCTTATGGGAGATTCGAAAAAGCAACGACTTTCACTTTCAATGTATAATATCTCGATTTCTAGATGGTGAAGCCTTGTCAAATTTGACACATGTTTTCATGTGACATTAAAGAAAACATGTGCAAATTTTTAAGAAAATCTGTCTCAACATGGTTTTGCAGTTGTACTACCTTAACAAATTCGGAGTTTGATAACTTTTAAACCGTTCAGTAAAACGACTTAAAATTTTGCACGAAATTTTTTCATACGTTTAAGAACAAAATACCAAAAGTGTATCAAACTCTCATATGGTTAAAAATATCGCTCATACATCCTTAATAAAATATAAAAATGACGTAAACGGTACATAAGCGCGGTTTGTGGAACGCTGGTATAAACGATCGTGAGATTTACCGCGGTTTAATAAATTCATAGAAATTCACGCTCAGTGCCGATCATGCGAGGCATCGGGAGTTTCGCGTGTGTATCGTGTTTATACATGGACGGTGGAACTAATACGTGAGGAAATTAGAGACGGGTTCCCTCGCGGGTTAAAGTGTGGCCGACGGGATGGGAAAGCGAGAGAAGGCCGCGTATCCCCCGAGGGAACCTTTGCCCCCGACTTGGACGCCTTTTACGATCCTCACTCCCCGTATAAATATATTTCGCGCACACACGATTCTGCTACGCACTCTGAGATCAGGCCACTTCGTAACCCCGAAGTCATCCCAGTCAAGAATCTCCGCGAGAACTCGTCTCTCTCTCTCTCTCTTTCTCCCCCGCTAATTCAAATCTTTCGACTATCATTTAGTAATGAACCGTGACCCGGTGAGTACGCGAGGGTGTTTAACTTTCTCAGATTAGACCTTTTCGAATCCACCATTTTTTCGTAGTTTCGCAAGAGGCATCTTCAAAACTCCGTTACCATGAAAATACAGGATCGAATCCACTTTTTTTTTCTTTTTTCTTCACAGAATCTATAGCCGTGTGAAAAATCAGAGACTTTATGTGGCTGACAGGAAATGTGTGGTTGTTTTTTTATCATGATTGAAAGATAGGAAATCAATGAAGTATTTCAATAAAGCGAAACGTGTTATTTTCTTTCGTTTTTCTTTTTCTGTAAAGGTAATGTTTGTAAAAAATTAGAGACTGGAACTTTCGATGGGAGAATATTTGTATTTTTGAGGACGATTGAAAGAATAGAAGAAAAAAAAATACATTCGCATTCCAGCCGAGAATTGGCTAACGCTCCTGTGATTTTCCATTTCTTTTTTCTTCTTCCGATTTGCATATAAAGTAAACTCGCAGTTGGGTCGGGGCCGGCTGCTTACTCGAATCTCAAAACGGAGTATTACGAAAAAGTATAAAAAAGGGAAAGAAAGAGAGAGACGGGGAAAAATAAGAAGAAGGAAAGTTGGAAACGGGGAAGTCTGACTTCCGATTGCTCGCGCCCTCTCTCATTTCGCACGTCACGAAGACGAACGATCTTTGCTTTTGCCTTCGCACGCGTTCCTCCCGATCCCCCCCAGTACTTCGAGAGCCCGCACCCACGCGCTCTTTTTTTTTTCAAAGACAAACCGATACTGTCGCGCGACTCGGAAAATCCTGTCGCGGAGAGTACTGCACGCTTGGGGATAATTTCATCCACTCCCGAACACACCTTCCCCCTTTTTTCCCTTTGATTTTAAAATTTCTCTCTATCTCCCATGTGTCTTCGCCGTAATCTTACAACTCTGGATTTATTTTCACTGATTTTTTAGAATTTACCATTTTTTAAAACGATATGCATTATAATTTTTCCAAAAAAGAAAAAAAATTATTATGGGGCACACAAATTTTTTCAAGAGTAGAAAAAATGTCGAGTATTCTTGTTCAAACGCTTGAATTTTTATATGATAGGCAACATTTTTAATCATTTTTAACAATAATTTTTAATCATTTTTGACAATAAAGTTTTAACAATTTAAGAATTTAAGATGTCTGTAAAAAGACTGGAAATTTTTTTTTTGGACAAAAGTCAAATTTTGAAATTTGTACTCAAACACTAATATTAGATATAAAATTTTACTGTATGACATACATAAAACAAATTCCAATGATTTGTATATATCATGAGAATTTTCGATTCGTTACCATGTTACGAACAAAAAAAAACTAATATATTATTTCATTTAAAATTCTCTAGATTTTTTTACGTACAATTGACAAAAGTTATCCACGTACAAATACATATAAAAAAATATATACGAGAGTAAATACACAACATGGATAAATTTCACAAATAAAAAGATTTTTGAAATTCCCTCGATCCCAGTTACTATTGCCAGCGAGCTTGTCCTTAGAAACAATCATGCAACTCGGATATTACGAACGGAAAATGAGGCTGAATTTTCTCGCCATTGCAGAGGAAAATTTCTTGACTTTTTTCTCAATATATGACGAATGCAGAATGAAATATTACAATTTCGCGTGTAACAAGCCGCGAAGCAAATGCGTGTTTTCCTTCGACGTTTGTGTTACTTAAGGATGTCTTCCAAGTCAATAAGTTAAATACTTTTTACAAATTTTACAAATACTTTTTTGAACATGGTTTTTACTGCAATTAGTGAATACTAAAATAAAGGGTCAAATTTTTAGGAATTAAGAATTATCGTGGTGTTCCAAAAATTATATTTAGTAACGTTAAAACTTTTATTAAAGTTGTTGTTTTGATTAAGGTTAGGAAACCTGTCAACGCTTGGCGCATTACTATATAGAGCCCTGGGTAACGTTTTATCGTCATTTATCGTTAATAATTAATACTAAAGACCCGAAACCTCAAGTTTTCCTTTGTCCTACAGGTTTAAAAGTGTTTAATGAATATAATAAATAGATTTTATAAAGAGTCACTCCATGTGTAAAACAATTGTGTTTTTGAAAAAATATAGGTACGAAATTGTGTTCTCGCATCTGCTCAATGTTAAAAATCGAATTTTCAATTACGAATATTTTCATTAAATGGTCGGTAAAGACAGGTTATTTCACACGGATATTGTAGCTGATGGGAACTTTTCCAATCGTTTGATCCCAAAATGATTCATTTTTCTTTTAATCAACATTTTTCATAGACATCCTTAAGTTCCCGGGGTGAGATGAAGCAACGGTCAAACAGAGTGCTCGAGCAACCTTGTTCCCTCTCCTCGGCGTCTCTCCTGGCGAGTTTCCCCGGGGATTCTTGGATCGTTAATCGCCCGGACGATTTTCTTTCGCCTCACGTATCCTCTATGGCCCGTGGAATCAGCGTAAAAATACAAATTTAATATCTTCGAGCACACGGGTTTGCGAAAACAGCCATCGGACCCGCCAAGCCGGGAGAGACTTCTTATCCGGACGCGCGCGCCTCGCCAATGCTCTCAACCTCTTTCCCCTTTTTTTTCCTCTCCAACATCGTTTCGCGAGTCCGGGATATTCTCCCATCGAATCAATATTCCCTTCTCTTTATTCCATAAATACAGAATTAAATATTTTATCGTTATTATTTATTTTATTAGATTTCGAACAAAAGTTTTCCCTTCAATTTCTCAAGCGCGGATTCAAATTTAAGATACTTTTTTTCTGATGGAAAAAAATACTAAATGTTTTTTTTCTAATGCTGAAAGTTTCAAGGCGTAATTTCGTCGCGAAGAGTAAAAAGGGACGGATGATCATTTTTTTGGGGGGCGAATTGTGCTCGTTTGAATAAGAGTTCTGCAAGTGCCCCGTGACCGGTCCTTATCGAAATGTTTTCCCGATATCGCTCGGCGATAAAGCTCCATTCGGAATAACCAGCGTGGCGGGCAGACGGTGAGCGCAGACTGTGCGTCTGACCGGAAAAGGGTTTCACCACTTTTGCTTGTTTTTCAAGCTAGTGGATTTTTTTCCTCAGCAGCGACGCCGTCTGACCCGACGAGGTTCGTTCCCACCTACTATCCGTTATATCAGCGCACCAAGGCCTTACAGTACGAATGTGCGTCGAGCACGAGAGCGAGAGAGAATAACATGCCGAGAGACGAAGATCGAGAAAAAGAGAGAGAGAGAGAAATGATAGCGAAAAAAGTACGAGAGAGATTGAGAGAGAAGGAATAGAAAGAGAGAGAGAGAGAGAATAAGAGATTGGGAGAGAGGGAGAGAGGTTGACTCCAGGTTGGAGGTTGCTACTTGGTATGCGGATCGCGCTTTTCATTACCGGAGGCTCGTTCCCCTCGTCTCTACCGCACGCTGCAAACAGCCTAAATCTACTCTCTCTTGCTCTGGCATTCTCGTCTTCCCGTCCGCTATCTCGCCTCCGCTCTCATCTCGTCTCGTCGGTGTTGCTCTCATCTCGGTGCTATCGCTTTCCTTTTCTCTCTCTCTCTCTCGTTCTCTTCCATTTGTTCCTCTCTTTCGTTCTCCCGATCTCTCTCACTCCGTTCCGTCTTGAGTCAACTTCCTCTTGCTCCTTCCTGCTGTCTGTTCTATATCATCGTCTTACCTTCCGCTCGCTCCGGGCGACACTGGATTATACAATATTCGATATTATACTCGAGCGAGACCGAGAGAAAACAGAGATGACGAAGATCGGTGCCGGTATACCCTCGCCTTATTCTACGATACTGCCAATCGCTGATTCGCTATTTCGCTCTTATCGGCGCAGAATGCCATTGATCTTTTGAATATTCTATCAATTACTGATATTTAAGCTTATGTATTTAGGAAATAGTTTGATTTAGAATCAAGAAATCATTGGAATTTTTACATATTTTTCTAAACAATATTCTTATGCACGTTTTAAATATTTCTATCAACTACCAATATAACAGTATGTGTTTAAAAAATATTTTTTATTCAAGGATATTTTACCTCTTTTTTATATAAATTAAAATTTTAACATATAATCAATTTATTAAAAAAATTGAAATAGATAGTATTCAAACAATAATTATCATAAAAATTGATTTGAAAATACTGAAAAATAGTGTAATGCGATGAATTGAAGTATCTTTTGCATATTTTTCAATGCAGATTTATCCGGAAAGAAATATTTTGGAATATTTTATTTTTAAATTATACTTTTAGAAATCGATCTCAAACACATTGTACGAAATAACTGGAATAATCGATTTATAATTGAAAAATTTGATTTATTTTTTCAGAATGGTAACGTAACGCCTGGGACTCCGGAAGAGGAGATCGCCGGAAACGGTCTGAAGTTCGGTGACGCGGGAGTGATGAGTCTGGGCCAGGAGGGCGGAACGTTCTCCGACAGTGGAATCTCGGACAGCGGAAGCGAGCAGGAACTAAGCGAGCGGGAACGCCGCTTGGCCGCTCTCCGTCGTCTAACGCGGACCCTCGAGAGCCAGCTAGCTCCGGGAAGCAACGCCCTCGTAGAGCTCTGGAAAAGGGTCGAGGACGCCGAGGCAGAATTGCGCTGCTTGCAGAAACTTTGTCGCGAGCTCATCGTCCGGACCGCGGCCAGCGTCGAAGCTCGCGCGGCCAGTAGAAACGTTCCGAACAGTCAGATGAAATTTGTGATTAGGTGAGTCGTCGATCTAGTCAATTTTTTTATTTTTTTTGTTTGTTTTTTTTTCCAAATTAACATAAAATTTGAATAAATTAATATTTAAAATTTGATCATTTCTTTTCTCAAAGGCATTATTTTATTCAAATTATGTGAAAAATAGTCAAAATAGTCTCTCTTTGTAGGTCCCATGAAGATTTTGATCATAGACATTCGTTAATATACAAAAAATTGCGAGTAAATTTTGCATTTTTATGGAAAAAGGGTTTCTTCATTTTTATGATTTTATTAATTTTTTAACGGTTGATTGTTAAAAATATGATTGTTGATTGTTAAGTTAAGAATATATTTTGAGGCTTTCAACAATTCCTCATACTTTCAAATTCTTTCTTATGGCAACAATAATTTGTGTCGTTTTTTAGTAATACAACGTAAAATAACAATTTTTCAACGCTATATTTCGAAAAGTCTCTAAACTTAACAATATTCTAAATCACGAATAGCAGATTCAAAAAGAGACAATAATTATGCATAAAAATATGCAAAATAAAAAGGCGAGAGGATGAAAAGTTGTCAAGAATTAGAATAAAAAGGTTTATGTCTTTAAAATCGCTCAATCATAAATTGACACATTTTTCCTCGCGGGAAAATACTTTTTGACGAATTTGCATGAAGCTGAAATGAGAGGCGTCTCGGGTGAGGTTCTATTTAGCAGCGGTCTTTGGCTCGGTTAAAAACGTCTCTCGGCTCCCATAACGGGACGCTTTTCTTGGCACTCTCATTTGAATACAAGTGTTGAAGAGGAATAAGCTGCACGTACGGGGAGAGCATGCACTTTTCGCAGTGTAAGAGCCTTTGGGGGATAGATGCGCGATACAGAAGAGTCTCGCCGGAACGGTCTCGACGTCCATGACTTCCGGAAATGAGTTATAGCTTTTCATAAGCACGAAGCTCTCTCTCTCTCTCTCTCTTTCTCGCTCTCTTCCTATTTCTACACCCCACTTTTCTCCCTCCTGTCATTTCAGTCGCGATCCACCTCCGGAATTCTTACGCTCGTCGCGTCGAATTTTTTCGCAACTACCACTCGTAACGACATATTTATCCTCCCAGTTAATCAAACCGATTCCAATTGAATGAGCAGCTCCAAATTCCTCCATAGGGATGGAACATTATTTATTACCCGGACAACGTGTGCGAGGTCATATTTTATAAGCCTGAAGAAAATAATGGAAAATAAATAATAGGAACGAAGTAAAAATTGCGAAGGAACTAGATAAATGTAAATAAAATTATAAAAATATACTTTTTATCATGGAACGAAAGGTTTAGGATAACATTTTAATTGGTACAAATACCAAAATATTTACAATAAGATTTATTTTTATTTTATTTTTATATTTCTTTTTCTTTTTTTTTTATTGGCCGGGTATACAAATTCCCATTATCACCTGGAAGATGACCTCATTTAAGTTTGTCTTGCGCCTTTTCGTTACTTTTCCAACAATTCTACAATTTTTTCCCTGTTTTTATAGGGGCGTTTAATCACTGGACTGCGAGGCAGCGGTAATAGGTTTAGTTTCAGCATTTGGAACCGGTTGCTACCGGGCTCTCCCGTATTGCGTCGTAAAAAGAAAAGTAGTAAAACCCGAGCTCGTCACTTGGCGGCTTTACGCGCGTGTTGTCTCCTCCTCCCTCCTTCATTTCTTTCGAGAATCCTCCTTTTCGCGTTTTCTCTCCCGAATGGGACAATTTTTTCAACCTCTTCCCACGACTCTTATCTCACTCCTACAATTTTTTTTATCTTGATTCTGCGTATTTTTCTTTTGTTTTACAGTATCTAAGGATGTGTATATAAGTCATATATTCCAGTAAGATGTATATTTTTACGTTGAATTTAAAAAATTCATATTTTAACCTCTGACGAAAATTTATTAATATTTTCAATCGGTTTGACTATCAATTGGCAATTTTGAGTCAAATATTTTGTCAAAAATTTCAATATTTTTCGTTGTCTAGTTCGATCAGTTCTTTGGAGTCGAGAGAGTGATTAATTGAATTTAATTAATGATTATTTGAAAATTAAAATTAAATTGTAAATATAGGTACATTACGTTATTTGTATTAAAAAAAATCATACTATTGATTTTATATTCACTTTTAATATATGAAATTCGAACGTAACAGTTTATTTATAAAATATTGTGGAAAGACATTTGAAAAATAAATGATAATGAATAATAACTTCTGAACTGTTTAGTAAAACGATTTGAAATTTGGTACGAAATTTTTTTCATAAACTCAGAAACAAAAGTCTTCATATTTTACAGAATATTTCTCATACATCCCTTCATTTATGAAATTTCTTTTTAAAAATTTTTTTCCATTTTTTGACATTTTACCTCGAAATTTCGATCCGGTTGAATTTTATCAGTAAAAATGTTCTCTATCGCGACGTTGCGATAATGTGGTTGGGACCTTTGTTGTTTCAGCAAACGTAAGAAGAGGACGACGGGCGGTGGCGAGACGGAGACGAAGCACCGAAAGTCGAAGGGCGGAATAACCGACGCGGACGATCCGGAAGACGAGCCGAACGTGCCGAAGAGTTGGGTCTGGCGAATCCTCCGGGCGGCTCTGCCGTTCCAGCTGGCCCTGGTCGCCCTCTTTTGCGCGGCCTGCCTGCTCGAGCCCCATTGCTGCGAGGCTGCCAACACGCTCAACCTCTCGTTGACGCCCCAACTTCGCTACGTTCGCGGTCCGCCTCCGGTCTAAACGATCATCAGCCAGGACTCCAAGCGCGAGGAAAATTTCGCGACGAGGGCGGCTTCGAGTCGAATCATCTCGATTCGGGGATCCCGAATTTTATTTTATTTTTTTCGGGATCTATTTATTTTTCGCTGTCGCAGGAGGCCAGGGTCCGAGAAACCGATGATTGATCTCGAATTATGATCTCGACGCCTCGGACCGCTGTTCCCTCGAAGAGATCGACGCATCTCTCGCGATACGACTCTCACCCTCTCGAATTCATTCGACGATGGGACACGTACCTGATTCGGGTACTTTTTTTGTTTGTTTGTTTGTTCGTTTTTTTTTTCTTTCGTGGTTCTCGATTGACGAACCTCGTAGTCGAGACGCTTTTTAGGTCGAGCTACTCGCACTGCCTTCTTTTGCGACGCCTCGAAAGGTGAGTGGACAGAAAGGGAGGGACGACTCTTCCGGGCCTCGTTTCATGTTCTGACTACGTGTCAGACCAGCTACGATCGCCAACGATACTTCTTTCGTATTTGGATTCACTGCGTTGAGAGCACAGAGAGTCCGGACTGAGCGGCGGAGTATCGAATTTCGTTTTTAACGAATTACATTTTACGAGACAATTGTTCAAATTCACGTACGCAATTACGTTAAAAAAAATTCAAATCGGCATGATTCAAACGTGAAATTTTATCACTCGATCGAGCGATTTCACTTAAAAGTTTTAGCATCGTGTTCTTGAAAAGTTATTCCAAAAAATATTTTTCTTGTATCGACTGAGTTGGAATAATTTTCTTTTTTGCATGCGTTTATGAGAGAGTGACTCGATGATTTTTGTACGATCATAGATGTCTCGGTTCCTTGTTTTTTTTTTCAACAAAATTAAGAAGTGAAATTTCGTCACTCTATTCAGTGATTTTACTAAATCGTATTTGCAAAATTATTCCAAAAAATATTTTTCTTGTATCGACTGAATTGGAATAATTTTTTTTTTTAATGTGCGTTCATGAACGGGCAACTTCGACGATTTTCGTACGATCGGAGATGTTCCTTGTTTTTTACGCAGATCTCAGAGTCAGCAAAGTTTTCGGGACTCTCCGTGCGGAAGCCGAAAAAAATGTGACGCTCTCAACCAGCGTGCCAATATTGATCGAAACCGGTGAACGATGATCACGCGTGCCTTCGATCCGCGCCACGTTCGAGCAATCGCTCGAACGTGGAGATTGTGACCTCCCCTCCCCTGACGTTCGAAAAACTCGCGGAAGGGAGAGGGGAGAAGAGAACTCGATCGAGAATTTGATAATTTTGAGATAAATCTCGAAACGATCGATCCAAGAAAAATTCGTAATTGTACATATTACGTTCGTATCTCGACCCGTCGAGGCTCATTACTATTTTTTTTTGTTAGAAAAACAGAGTTTTTTATATTTACGTTGCATGCGTTTTAGCGAATAGTCGAGTCTGGATCGCGAGAGCGGAGAAAATAAAAAAAAAAGAGAGAGGAAAAAATGGAAAAAGTCTCCGTCTCTCCCCTGCAGAATATTGTATTATATAATATTTATATATGGAGCAATCGAGAGAGGATACTATTTTATGCTTTGTCATAACGAATGTGTACAGTCATGGAATGAAGACTCTCATCAGACTGACAATTCGCGAACTTTTAATGCGCGGTAACCATGCATTTAGAAAAAAAAATTATTTTCACTACTTTGTTAATTTTGAAAACTTCCAAGAAGTCGACCCTCAAGTTCGTACCAGAGATGAGTGTTTTTGAAATATAAAAAAGTATTTCGTATCAGTCTTGAGATTTTTCACTGCGAAGCATTATTCGACTATAAATATTTTATCAAATATTTGATCTGATGATAAAAGTATTAATTCCTTGTTCGAACAAACGTTAGTCATAACGAGAAGCAATTTTTAATTTCAAGAAATCATTTTTACCAGAACCAGTGATCATATTGCAAATGATTTATTTGGAAAATTGGTATTGTTCTTAAGCAATCATTCGCACTCATTAATTAGAGACTAGTCATTGAACAGAGAAAGGGTGAAACGATGGATTTCGCTGTTCACACAGGTTTATGTGGTTACTGTGCGATATATACAATGAGAAAGAAAGAAAAAAGAAAACTGTCGACAATGTGCCTTTGATAAAAGAGTAAAAGATACTGGAGATCGAATCGACTCGTCTTTTCGGATTTCACGGCTGTATTTACAGATACATTTATCGACTGAAAGATTTTTGTGGTATATTCGAATATAATGAATTTATCAAAAACTAAAAGATAAGAAAATACTGGAAATATTGCAAATTTTTTTCAGTCTTGCGTGTCTCTTTTTTTATACAATTTATGTTTAACCGATAAATTGTGTGTAATTTTGAGAAGATAGAGAAAGAGAGAGAGCGCGAGGAATAGAGAAGAGAAGTCATGGATCATGTTGCACAAACGTTGAAACAATCAAACCGAACTGTGTGCCTAATCGAACGAGAGAAAAGAAAAATAAGAGTGCACGGTGTACGATGACGAAGGCAGCAGAAAAAGCCTCGATCACGTATCAAGATTTTAAAATCGAAAGAGAAAAGTAAAAGAGAAATGAATTTCAGTACTTATCGCAATAATTCTGAAAAATTATCAGAGCTTGAAAAGTGCCTCTGAAGTAGATAAAAAGAAAAGTAAATATATGAAAAAAAGTTATATATATACACATTATACAGAATTTCGAGCGTTACGAATCTTTCGTAACTCGAAAGTATTTTGAAGAGTATTCCAGCCCATAAGTCGAAGCGACGTGCATGTCCGCGTGAGACAATAGAAAACAAATAAATAATAACGATATTCAACATTTATACCACGTAGCATTATCATGCATAATTATACCGAGCTGAGCATTTTCGAAAGTCTTGACTCGACTCTCGAGGTATCCTGGAGAAAAATAAAAAATATTTGCGAATTAACGAGAGTCCTTCGAGGGCACGAAACAAGACGATCGATCTCGCGCTCCTGTTTTATTTAATCATGATGATGTGTAAAAAGTACCTGATAATACGAAACTTTCTTAGCGAGAAAGAAGCAAACATTTATTTAAGTTTTTCAAAGTTTCCAATATATATTATTATGTATCGAGTAGTTGAAGAAGGAAGAGTGACGTCACGGAACTTTTATTCTCAAAGTGAGCTTGCTGCACACGGCTGAATTATCGATTCTTTGCGCGACTCCGTCTCGCTTCTTCTCTTTTCTTTCTACAATTACGAGATAGAGAAAGTCGAGGACGAAGAGAAAAACATTGAAAAAGACAAAAAAAAAAGGAAATGTATCCCTAGAGATAGTAATTCGTTTTTTATTTGGCATTTACGTACGAGCCAGTGAATTGAAGGATTCATCGTTTTTTTGCTTACCCTTTTGTCTGCAGTGCACTGATCGCTGATCGGCGATGTCGTACCTACGAACGAGAATGCGTAAGCTCCGAGACATTGTTGTATCTCGGGCCAATTCTCGTCGTGGATCTCGCGGTCTCTCTTCTCGTTCATGACAGCGAGGCGAGATGCATGCGAAAAAACGTCATATCTGAACCAGATTGTCGCTTGATAGGATTAATTGTACATAAAGCGTATCCAACGGGAAGAGAGAGAGATGAAAAATGGAACGTACTGCAGCAAAAACAGGGTCAGAAAATGTTCCAACGAGCCGAGACTCGTGAGTTCGATAGCCCGTTAAACTTTTTCGAGCAACTTTACATTCTTCGACTGTACGAACAATGTGGGCCATAAGAATCATTTTTTTTTCTTCTAAATCGCGAAGCTCGCTCGCCCATGCGGAAAAGTGAGCGGAGAGAAAATGAGTGGTAGACTCGAATGACTTGCTCAAGTAAAACTTTGTGCACCAACGTGAGTCGACGATTTAAAACTCGATTACTCTCGATGCATGGTCCACACCGATGGACGTGAAGTTCCAATAAAATATAATCATGAAAAACACTGAAACAGATTAATCATATTGAAAAAACCATATGTTTCATCGACCTATGTCACATTCATCGATCTAACCTTGTTCACTAGTGTAATGGGTTTTTTCTACTAACTGTACAAGATAGTCTGGAATCGTGTGTTTTTTCTCAACAGAGGAAAAATAACGGTATTGTGTATTTTTGGCAATTTATGTGGAATAAATTACATTTTTGGAAAATTTATCTATTTAATTCCCTTATTAAGATGCGATTTATTAATTATATAAAATCGATGTAATAAAATTATATAAAAATAGTATCGAGATTGTCAATATAAAATTTTTTCTCCGTTCTTCTTGTATACGTACAACTTTAAGTTTATTAAGAAAAATTTTTACAAATTTATTTGACGACAACATATTCTAAATGCAAGACCATCCAAGGTAAGATATACCTATTATCTGTATCAAATATACCTGAATAGTTCGGGGATCGTAAAAATAAAAAAAGGGAGAAAATTCGTCGAGCATAACGAGGAAAAAAATTCCAAATTTCCAAGAATATCTCAATTATTGTTTATTTATGGTGATTTGTCGAGGTCGAGGGAAAAACCGAACAGACTTTCGACTAAATTTGGAATCAGTAGTCCGGTATAAAGTGTCGGGTCAAGACGTGTCGGGTCTTGCCAGGTAGTTTGTTACCGAAAAACATTTCGTAGTGATTTGACAAGTTCAATTGAGTGTCAGTTCCAATAATTTTCAATCACACGAAAAGTGAATAGTTTATTGTTTTTAATTTATAATATCGTTTCGAAATACTTAAAAAAAATACTTTTTAAAAAATGTCGGTGCGGATGAAACCGCTGTACAATTGATGCAAATAATTTCAGTTCCACTATTTTATTCTACACAGTATAATTTCCATTATATGTATTTTTTTTTCAAGGCTATAAAATTCGAACGGACAGTTTTTTAAAAATGATTGTTGCATCGAACAATTAGATTTTTAGATTAGATTTTTCATCATAAATTATTAGTCATACATATTTTCAATCATTCATATAGGCTCGATGGTCCGTTTTTTAATTTGATTTAAAATAATTTTAAAAAAAATTGAGTGTTGTATCGTGCTGGTGAATAAAGTGCAATAAGGTCCACGGAACATATCAAGCAGAAAATTAGGCAGATTCGTTTCCTGTCTGTGAATCACCCCCAATAAAGCTGGTTTCATCAAGAGAAAGGTAAGACATTGCTAATTGAAATATTCATGGGTCTACGAGACCCAGTGTGCTCAAAAAAAATTTGCCTAGAAGTGCGAAAATGCGCCTCGAAGAATCGCAAAATATCAATTCAAACATGTTAAAAACGAAAAAGCGCCTGCGTTGCTGCTCGTCCTATATTAAAAAATACAAAAATACATCAAGCCTCTAATCGATTCATCGAAATAGAGCACATTATGCGGAGCGCATCAACTTGGCTAATCTCTATTCATTAAAAAAAAATCAACATGCGCTGCTTTGAAAATAATGACCTTGATGTTAAAAACATTCGTTTTGTCTTGCAAAAATTTTCGAGAATAGGAATTACCTATTATGAAGTCGATATCGTTGAGGACACGAAAAGATATCGCCACTTGAAATTGCTAAATTGAAACTTGCACTTGAAAACGCTAAATTTCTTCAGCCCATGTGAAAACAAATTTGCAACACAATTTTTTATTATTTATACCCAATATACCTGGACCAAAATACCTGAATAGTTCGGGGATCGTAAACCAGGGATGGACAGAGCTCGATACTTTTCTGAGAAATGAAAATTTTTCAATGGTTGATGCTCATTTCGTCAATGAGGCAATAAAGATTATCTATTGAAAACCCATCCTTGTCGTAAACATAAAAAAAGAGAGAGAAAATTGGTCGAGCGTAATGAGGAAAAAAATTTCAAATTTTCGAGAATAATATTGTTATTCATCGAGGTCGAGGAAAAAACCGAACACGGCCTTGATTGTTTGGATTTTCGACTGAATTTGGAATCATTAGTCCGGTATCATAAAGTGTCGTGGTAAGACGTGTCGGGTCTCGCCAGGTAGTTCGTTACAGGGGCCGCGTTCTCACTCGTCAATAAGGGTAAATAAAAAATCAGATATTTCGAATAATGATAATTTTATTCCCTCAACGACTGAATTATAGTATTCAAAGTATTCGAATCTTGAAGAATATATTCAGCTTATTAAATTTGAAAAAAATGGATTTTTTGAAATAATCATCGTTTATTCACTTAAGGGGTTTCGATAGCCTTGGCGAAAATAAATGAAGTTTTACATGTTAAAAGTATAGGAAATGGAAATTCATTAATAACACGATGAACATTTGAAAGAATGTTCTTTGCCACTAAACAAATTTATATAAATTCAGAAAAAAAAATCGTCTACATTGTTTTCGAGTAATCAAGTGTTGAAGTTACATT